>OVAX01001268.1:0-49347 GCA_900406405.1 Lepidium africanum | reverse complement strand
CTCACCAAGGTCTTCCCTCAAGTCCATATCCGGGAGTTCCTCCTCCGAGGCACCCATCACCTGTGGTCATGAAATCTCGGCTTTAACATGACCTAACCCAATCCCTTGGTGATCAGACGCTTAAACTGGCATGAAGGGCCTATCCTAAACGACCAACTAATGCTCTGAACATCTAATCCCTTGGGCCATAATGTATCAACCCTATATCAAACCTAAGCCTAGCATATCATCGAACACCTCCCGGATGAGATAGCTTACAAATCAGATTTCAAGTGATCAAGTTAAAATAAGCATGAAGAACATTCAATCTATCGAAACCTATAGCAGTATTCAAGCAATAAGATCCAAAACCCAGAATCAAGCCTAGATCTACTCCATCTCCTCACAAAACCCTAACCAGACTACTCACTATCCATGGATTGCCACACAGCCTCTAACTTAGAAACATAAAACATAATCTAAGACTGAAAATAAAGCTTGAAACGAAATCTACTAACCAAAAATGAGGTTTAAGTCAGAACAAAGGTTTTCATAAAAGAAGTAAGAAACAATGAGAAGAGACAAAGAGAGAATTCTTAGATCTAGCCGAAAGTAGCAAAAACTTGGATATCTGCGTTTTTCACTTAACAAGGTATTTATAGGGCTCAAATACACGGAAACCCTAATACAAATCAAAAGATAAAAGTCGGTCAAATAAGTGAAGTCGGTCCATGGCTTCAGGGGTGAGTGGCGAGTACAAGGGTTGAATCTACATAGTCCAGCTTCAGTAAATGCTCTAGGATGCTCAAACTCGCCTGTGACTGGCGAGTCTGATAGGCGAGTTCTCCAAAAGACTGTTTCTGGCTTAGTATATATGCTCCACTCACCAGTACAGGTCGAGTTAGATAGGCGGTCTGCCCACTTAGGCTTGTGCAGTCTTCAGTTTTGAGGTCTTTGGCTGAAACTCTGTAGTTCATGCCCATCTTGCAGTCTTCAAGCCAATTTTGCTCCAAAATGCTCCATTTTGCTCCATCGTACCTGAGATGCTCCAAATGCTATGTACATGCCAAAATGATCCTAATGGGACTTTAAAATGCATAATATGTGATGAGAATGAATGCAAACTATGGAGCTAAAATGGGTAAAATGCATGAATATCAAAAGGCTGTAATTGATGAGGTCAAAAAGCTAACCGAAGCCGGATCAATCTTTGAAGTTCAATACCCGGAATAGTTAGCTAACCTGGTCATCATTCCCAAGAAGAACAGAAAGTGGCAAGTATGTGTGGATTTCACTAAACTCAACAAAGCTTGTCCAAAGGATAGTTTCCCACTGCCAAATATTGACAGAATTGTCGAAGCAGCTGTCGGAAATAAACTCCTTTCATTTATGGACGCCTTCTCGGGGTCTAATCAAATTTGGATGTAGACGGACGACATGGAGAAAATCTCGTTCATCACAGAACACGGAACTTACTGCTATAAAGTAATGCCATTCGGTTTAAAGAATATCGGAGCGACTTACCAAAGATTATTCATCAAGATGTTTACCAATCAACTCGGACAAACAATGGAAGTTTACATTGACATGTTAGTCAAGTCTCTTAAAGTAGAAGATCACGTCAAACATATAGCACGATGTTTTCAAACATTAAACAAATATCAAATGAAGCTCAACCTGGCAAAGTGCACCTTCGGAGTAACCTCAGGAGAATTACTCGGCTACATAGTCACTCAAAGAGGAATCGAGGTGAACCCAAAACAGATTAAAGCAATCTATGAACTACCTTCTCCGAAGAACAAAAGAGAGGTTCAGAGGCTAACTGGTCGAATAGCCGCTCTAAATCGGTTCATCACACGCTCAACGGATAAGTATCTCCCATTTTACAATTTATTGCGGGGAAACAAAGAGTTCAAGTTGGACGAGAAGTGCGAGAATGCCTTTTCTGAATTAAAGGAGTATCTTTCAACTCCACCAATTCTTGCAAAACCCGAAGACGGAGAGCCCCTATACTTATACATTGCGGTATCAATATCAGTAGTGAGCAGCATGCTAGTTCGAGACGACAGAGAATCCCAGCATCCAATTTTCTACCCAGGCAAATCTTTGGACGGAGCTAAAACCAGATTCCCGACACCTGAGAAACTCGCGTTAGCAGTGGTGATCTCGGTAAGAAAGTTACGACCTTACTTCCAATCTCAAACTGTTATTGTGTTGACCAATCACCCACTACGAACGATTCTACATAGTCTGAATCAGTCCGAAAGACTGACTAAGTGGGTTATCGAATTAAGTGAATATGACATAGAGTTTAAAGGAAAAACGAGTGCAAGTACTGGCTGAGTTTCTAATTGAGCTGGCCCCTGACTTGGAGCCTTAGAATCAGACAAAGTTCTTCGGACTTGGAAGATTTACGTTGACAGATTATCTTCGCAACATGGCTTGAAAGTCAGAATCCGACTTGAAAGTCCGATAAGAGAAATCATGGAACAATAATTCCGACTTGCGTTTCCAGCATCCAACAATGAAGCATAATATGTGGCATTGATCGCAGAGATCAGGCTGGCCAAAGAGATCGGGGCCACTGAAGTAGAATGCTATTATGATTCTCAACTGGTAGTCAACCAAGTAAATGGAGGCTATGATACCAAGAATGACCAGATGGAAGCATACCTCAAAGTTGTCAAGAAATTGACAAATAATCTGAAATTCAAAGTAAACAAAATTTCCCGATCTGAGAACACTTCAGCAGACGCCTTAGCAGCTCTCACATCTATAATAGATACCATACAAAGGAGGATAATACCAGTTGAAAGTATAGACCAATTAAGTATAAGTTTACCGAAAGGAGATGTTGAACTTGTCTCGGTAATAACTGAAACTGGGAATGACTCCGACAACGAGATGCCATATATTGAAAAATCTGGCGCACAGAAGATCGACTTGTGAGACGAGATTCTTGCGTACATTATGGATGAAGAAATGCTAGAGGACAGATGGGCAGCTCACCGACTCAAAGCCAAGTGCGTTTCTTATGCCCAAGTCGATGGAAAGTTGTATGCCCAAGTCACCAACATTTTAAACATGTAGAAGATTGAAAGTACTTAGCTTTACCTTTAAAGGTGCATATGCCGAAGGAGAGGAGATGGCCACCTTGTGCTTTTCTGCCACCCGGAAAGCAGCATCTCCGAGCTCAGTAGCAGACCTTGAAGCATCCTTAAGAGCAGAAATCTCTTTCTCGTACCTTAGAGATTTCAAGCGCTCCGCCTCTAACTAGGATATTACCCAAGTTAGATATGTCTGAACCACCACCAAAGAAGATCTAGCCTCCGCCGCCTTCTGGTGAGATTTCTCCAGCTGGTCCAATATCTCACTTAACTTGAGGACATTCTCGGCCTCAGCAACCATCGCCTTCTCTTTCCCCAAGAGAATCCAGTTCATCTGGGTAATCATCTGAAAAAGGGAAGGAAGCAAAAGCAAAAAATCAGAAATAAGTCAAGCCAGGTAAAAAAAAAAAAAAAAGGGTATTAAATACTAACTAAGAACGTCGACTTTGCCATGGCGATGTACTCCTCCCGGTTGACCATCTCGGAGATAGAAGGAAGAGCCTCGATAGAATATCTAAGGAAGTGCATCAAGTCGACCCCTTCCATTTCATAATCCTTAAATTGGTGCCAGCACTTAAAGGGCGTATTTGAAACAGAAATCCTTGGAAGCTTTCTCCTCTTGTTAGAGGGAACTTCGGGAGGACGAAGAGGCTCCCAAGCAACCTTAGGAGCAGTGGCACGACCTGGCATCACCAAGCAATGTCTAATCACCTCGTCGCCTAAAAGCTTAGCAAAGGGGATTTTTCAAGAAATATTACCTTTAACAGCAGGATCAGCTGCCGACTTCTTCTTCTCAGTCTTCTTCTTCAGACCCGAGGAATCAGATGGGGATGCTGGGAATTCTAGGTTCCGAACCTTGACGAGGGTGTTCATTTTCTTCTTCTTAAAAGATGAGGAACCCATGGAACCCTTACTGATCTTCTCGGGAAGATCAGCCTTAGCCTCAGACACCAGAATTTCAGCTTCTTGAGACTCCAAGTCGATAACTAAAGTCTAAGAAACAGTAGCATGCTACACCGCGGTAGCTAAGTCTTCTTTAGGGACAGAGTCATTATGTGGGAGAATACCGACTTCAGCAGGGGAAGTCGGGACATCTCCAAAAATGGCATCTAGGCCACCAAAAACATTGGGCATGGTGAAGTCGTCAAACCCCATGTCAGCTTGTAGAACTCCTGAGAAAATGAATAGTAGTCAGGCATCAATTCAAGACTACAAATGCAAATTCCGTTTATAAGAAAAAAAAAACAATAACTTACCCCTTTAATATCGAGAAGCAGTCTTCTTGTGAAGATCGTCAAGCAAAAACTTCCAGTTGAGCCGAGGAACGCTGAAAAGTTTATCCAACAACTCTTGGTGCTTGGGCAGGCGAGGACAGACAGTAGCAGACAGATGTTTAACTACAAAACAAAAGAGATAAACATAAATATCTGGGAGATAAGTAAAGGCAAAACATCGTCATTCCTAGAAATGTACCAGGTGTTCTAGCCCAAGAAGTACGATACTCCAGAGGTCTCTGTGGATGAAACACGTCTTCGGGATGAACGAAGAAGTACCGATTCTTCCAATCGGTAACTTTAGAATTCAGCTCGTCAAAAACTTGAAGGCCAGTTTTGGCCTTGGCAAAGAACGTCCCCTTTGAGGCCTTGACTTCACAGAAATTAATCATGTCCTCGAACAACCGAGTGGAAACATTAACGCCTGCCTTGCTGCTGAGAATCAAAACCCCCATGATGTTTGCAACTCCTAAAATTCCAAGCTGAGTCATTGCAATCATCCGAGCATACAGTACCTAGGGAGGAGATATACGATAGGAAACCACAGTTTGGATTTCGTGAACCAGCAATAATAGATGGCAACATATCCCTCTGGAGGAGTCCAAAGTCGGGAACTAGAATTTGGAAGTTTAATATCAATATCTTCCACCTCGGGACATGCAGCATAGAGCTTTTTAAGTCTCTTTGAATTGATGATCGATGGCCCGACATCGAGTTCATCGTACCAGTCACCTAAATCACTAAGAGGACTATTGGAAAAATACATATCTACATAATCGTGGCTCCTACTACTAGTGGAAGCTGAAGAAATCGGAACCGGAATCAGAATTCTCAGAACTAGATTCAGATCTATCCCTCTCCATGGCAATGGATTATAAAATAAAGTAAACCAACTCGAAAATTAAATAAGAAAGAGAAAGAAGAGAGAGAAGTTACCTCGTTAATCTCGGACGAAGATAAAAAGTAAAGAAAATGGAGTAGTATTTATAGAAAAATAGCGGAAGGCGAATCGGTGCAAAATGATGACTTACAGAAACCGAGGAAATTGCCTTAGTAACCCAATCACAGAATGACACGTGGACCAAAGATTCTAGAAGCAGAGAACTTCCTGACTCAGAAACTCAGCAACAATTTTTCGAGTCTGGGGGGATAATTGTTGGAGGTGGATCCGAGATTCTACTTCGGTCCACGGAAAACTATGGGCCAAATTCTAAGTATTGAACTCGGCAAGTTTATTGAAGTCTTAACTCGGAAGAATTCCTTCTCGGAAGTGCACTGAAACTTGAAGGAAATCGGACGGCACGTCAGCAAACAAAGAAATGGAAATTTTCCTATTCCGACATGGAAAATTTCCGAAAATCTAGCAAAAATCTTCTAGATATGATCTTATCTAGAAATTTGTATATTTTCCTTTATCTAATTTACTTTGTAACCACCTCTATGTTCTATGAATAGAGGAGTAGGTCCTTCAAACAAAGGATCCGCTTTTTGGCACTAGACATCAAGCAAAATATTGTACTCGGCAATCATCCTATTCACAATACACTTCTTTTTATCCAAAGCTCTAAAAGAATCCTTGCCCAATCTTCCCTCTTTTAATCAATATACTTCTTTGTGCTAGACCCGGTTCGAACACCACGGTGTACCGCGGGTTGAATCCTAGTCATACTTTAAAAATTGAGTTGCTAACATTTAAATGTAATCCCACATGTGGAAATTAAGATACCAAGAACCAAAACAACATTTACAATGTTCAACCATCATCACAGCGAATATCAAAGATTATTCTCGAAAACGTTATTTTAAAACTTTGAACAAGCGTAAGAAAGAAAGATAATTCTCTTCACTTAAAACGAGAGATATCTCACACAAATTCAGAATAATTGTTAAACTTAAACACATACATTATATTGAAGAAATATATATAATCCAATGGTTAAAGAGCCTCTCCGTATTCTTTGTCTATTATCAGTCCCATCTTTTGTCCCAAGAGGGCGAGCTGCTCAACGAGCTCAGTTCCAGTAATGATTTATGTGGCTCCATATATAATGTTCTTGACCATTTCATGTCACTAAGAGCTAGAGCTCCTGCAAACTGCTATATTCAATGTAGTTACCCCACAGCCCATTCACATGGCTAGTAGTAGTAAAGCTTGACTTTGAAGCTCTCGGGTCCAACATCAGATATGAATCCGTTTCTTTGGTTTTTCTTTGGTTAAATCTTCAACAGTCTGCGCAACCGCCAATCTTCAACAGTCCGTTTCTTAGATAAGAGATTCTAAATTCCTGGAATTCATAGAGCTTCGCAGCCCATTCAATAATGTTGCTTCTGCTTGCTGAAATTTCTGAGGCTGCCAAAGAGACATTAAGTGACTTGATCCATTTAACATACTAAAACACGCTTGTATCAGCCTCTGCTTCACGCAATGCCGCTTCCACAGCTTCAACTTCAGCCTTGTTAATGGTTTCCAAGGATATAATTAGGTATATAATGGCCAATCATAGCTTGTTCATCTTCGTACCTTTCCCCTTCGAAATAGACAAGAGCTCACTCAAATCTATGTAGCCTCTCATCATCATATCATTCTCTTTCTTAGTATATGGCATCTAGAGATCGCTTCTTGATCTCTCCAAGGATAGCAGTTGCTATGTCTATGTGCTTGTCATTTACCTTTCTCTCTATAAACTCAGGAAGTGAGTTCACAACATTCTTTAGCTGCTTGGTGTGTGAATTCAGATCAGTCCCATCGAATTCTAAACTAGCTCACACCGCACTTTCACCTGTTAATCTCTTCCACGTCCTTTTTGTACTTGTTCAACAGAATTTCGATTTTTAAGAGAACCCTTGGCTGACCAAAACGAGTTTGAACTATCTAATTTCAAACTATTGAGGTTTAGACTCATAACATTGTTAATAAGAGGCATGTATCTTAAGTCTTGTTGAATCCCGACTGAGAGATCAAAGTTTCCATCAAAAATGCACAACAAAGACCGCTGAATAACTCATTTAGGCCCTGTTTGTTTTGTGGTAGCTGGCGACTGCGACCAGCGACCACGATCAAAAATTTGGTTTCGGCATATAATTTTATTTTTATTTTATATAATTTTATTTTATTTTATAATTTTATATAATTTTATTTTATATAATTTAAAATAAATTTTTTTTGGTCGCCACGAATCGCTGGGAAAAATAACGACCAAAAATTTGAGTTGCTGGTCGCTAAACCAATGACCACGAAATAATCATGTTTTGGTCATGGTCCCTAGCAACCACCAAACAAACAAGGCCTAAACCGCCACCAACTTTGGTAAAAAGATTGTTTTTGGACCAAAGATGATCCCTTAGTTTCTGATCCAATGAAATTGCCACCATCTTTGCTGCTTCACTACAAGGACATCTAATAACAGGCACAGCATTAAGTGTCGCCAAGACACAGAGTAGTCCATTAGCAATCTTTTCGATTATATCCTCAATCTCCTTATCTGTTGCTGATTGATTGTTTAACTGAACATAGAAGAGTAGAACATTGTGTAAGAGAAAACAAGTTATCTTCTAAACTAACAAACTCAAGATGTTGATCCTGAAACTTTGAAACTCTTTCATCAAAACCTAAATTGAGAGTAGCTGAAGCAAGATCCTCTAAGAGTGGGCGAGGGATAGAAGACAAGAAATTCAATTGAAAAGTGGTGTAGAGAGATAAAGATAAAGAAGCATATGCAATGATTCTCTTGATATTGGTTTCATTAGCTTGAACAAAGTAGGCAGCTTTAGCAGGAACACAATCTCTGTTTTTATTAATAGACATACATGTAACTCCTTGTCTACAAAGATCTGTGTCTTGTAACTCCTTGGTTTACAGAATTTCTTCCATTGTTTCTAGTAAATACCTCTGGAAGTTTCAGAGTTAGTCCACCTGAAATTGGTAATGGCTGAGTTTAGTTTTAGAACAACCATTTTTGGAAGACGGTAGCATGACATCACACATGTCGGTAAAGCTGTAAGGACAAATTTAATTAAAACTCCTTCCCTGCTTTCGATAGAAATTTAGATGACCAGCTATTAATACTTTCTTGAAGTCTTTCACGAACAAAAGCAAAAACTTTCATTTTGGCTCCTCCAATACTCTCAGGTAATCCTAAATAAGAACCCATTCTCCGATATTTGAGATTTCGAGGGATTGATGAAGCTCCATCTTTTGATTATCAGGTACCTCATGGCCAAACTGAATTGATGATTTATCAAAATTAATTTGCTGGCCTGATACCTGTTCATACTCTTTAAGAATTCTCAAAATTTGGGATGTCTCTTCTTTTGATGCTTTACAAAAAAAAAGACTGTCATCCGCAAAGAGCAAATGGGAAACCGTCGGGCTAGTTCAGGTGATAGAAATTCCCATAATAAGCCCCTGCTGTTCTGCAAACCTAAGTTTCGAAATTAATACTTCCGTGCACAAGATAAAAATGTAAGGAGATAAAGGATCTCCCTGTCTGAGACCCTTTTTTGGCTTAATACTCCCGCCAGGAATGCCATTTATCAACACAAAGTATTCAACACTTGTAATACAATGCATAACACATTTAATCCATAATTCACTAAACCCAGCTTGAAGAGCAGAATTTTTACAAAGTTCCACTTTACTCTATCATAGGCCTTATTCATATCCGTTTTATTTACCAGATATTTCCCTTTTACTGATCTATTTGTACGGAGCGCATGGAACATCTCCTATGCGATTAAAATATTATCTGATATGAGGCGTCCGGAAACAAAAACCGATTACGTTTCAGAAACCAATTTAGGTAATACCCTTTTAAGTCGCAAGCACATGACTTTGGATATTATCTTATAACCAACATTACATAAACTTATCAGCCTAAACTCTTTCATTTTTGTATGTCGGGAGATTTTAGGGATAAGACAAATATTTGTTTTGTTTAGACCTTGTTCAAAAAATCCTTGGGTTAAGAAATTATTGACTAAAGAGACTAGATCATCCTTAATAATATCCCATGAATCCTGGAAAAATAAAGCCGTCATGCCATCCGGACCTGAGGCTTTACTTGGATCCATCGAAAAGAGTTATGTTCTGATCTCTTCGACAGAAACACTCTTCATTAATGATTGATTCTCTAGGTTTGTAATTTTAGATTCCAGTTCATTCAATAGATGTGTGGAGTCTCCATTGCTAGTGAAAAGAGTAGAAAAGTACTCTGAAGCTTCGGTCAGAATATCTTCCTCTTTTGTGACCCAATTACCATTACTAGTCTGGAGACCAATAATTCTATTACAAGCTCGTCTTTGTTTGGTCTGGGTATGAAAATATTTAGTATTTTCATCCCCTTCCTTAAGCCATTTATTTCGACTTTTCTGTTTCCAATATGTCTCTTCTTCCACATATGTCTGTTTAAGGTCCAAGTTAGCTTGAAGAATTTGGTCGACATTTGGAGAGCTACAGTTCTTTAAATCTTGCACCACTTGTTTTAATTCACTAATTTTTTGTCTACCGGGTTGAAGATTTTTGCTTCTCAAGTGAGAAATTTCTCATCGACAGTTCTTTATTTTACCCATAAATGTAACCCTACGGCGACAAGAAAGGCTCTTCCAGCTTTTTGTGATAGTATCCATGAAGCCAGTCTTACCAACCCATCTTTTATCAAACATAAATTGACGATGAGGTTTAAAAGTTTGATCAGAAAATTGTCCTAGAATAGGGGTATGGTCTAATCCAATCATATCCAAGTATTCAATTTTCGATTTTAGGAAAAGATCATGCTAGTCTTCGTTCCCAAATGCTTTGTCTAGGATACAACAAACTACACCATTGTTTCGAACATCTTACCATGACCTTTGATTTCTTAATTTCGGGAACTCGATGAGACCACAGTCCAGGATCATCTGATTAAAGGTTAAGAAAGAATTAGCATGTCGCAGGGACCCTCCTTGTTTTTCATGATTGCCAGATAATTCATTAAAGTCTCCAATGACTAACCAGGGATCATTTCTTTGAATGCCCAATCTAGTTAATCTTTCCCAAACATAATCTCTTTTATGTTGTATAGGTTCACCATAAAAAAAAGTGATATTTGTGGGTTTACCCTTTAATTCTAGAGAAATATAAATCATGTTTTTGTCCTTATGATTGATGTTAACATTCAAAAAATCGAAGTAAAAGAGTGATAATCCTCCGCTTGTACCAATTGGTTCAACAGTAGAAAGAAGATTATAACCCAAATGAATCTGAATTTTTTCCATAAAAAGAAAATTATTTTTTGTCTCAAAAAGAAATAACAAATCTGGTTTAAATCTTTTCCAGACATCTCTCAAATAACCAATTGGGATTTTATTACCAATCCCTTGGCAATTCCAACATAAAACTTGAATCATAAAAAAATTAAAATTTCATTGGATCCTTCTCGTGATCCTTACTCGTCCCCTCCTTGGCTTTACCATGCTTTAAAGTTTTGTGTGGAGACATAGCCTTAATTGCCATCGATTTCTTGAAGCTTACTCCTCGAATAGGCGTTGATGACCTAGATGACGGCTTGCTCGGACCCGCAGGTGGTTTCGAGTGTCTAGCCTCATGACATTTTTGTAATGTGTGTGCAAACTCCGCATTAATCTTAGCATGGTCAGCATCAGATATATTTTGAACATTGATAACAGCAGCCTTATAAGCCAAATCATCTAGTACATCATCGTTCGAGAAAGAAAGAGCAGAGTCTTACATAACCTCATCGGTACTACCTTCTTTCAATTGAACATTTCCAAGTTAGAGCTCGCAGCCGCTGTATCATGTGATCGCTCCATTTGAGCAGTGCCATTGTCCACCAAAGGACAAGATGCTGTAGCAGAATCATGAGTAGTGACCTCAACAATCGCTGACAGTAAATCATCTTCTTGAAAGAGTGGCCTTCTGACCTTATGGTAGGACAAAGAACCCACAGCCATTGACCCAGCCTTACATGGAGATGTAGTAGCATCTTGAAAATGTAGCAGAATCAACATGTAAAGGTTTAAAAGTTACCAGATTTTCAGCAGCTCGTTTGTTTCTTTGATAAGGTAATCGACGAGGCTTCTTGTTACCACCACTCGGACCACCAAGTGCATTTGTTGTTGAGTTTGGCAGATCATTTAGTACAACACCTTTGAAACTTTTGTTCCCGTTAGCTGCGCCTTGTTTTCCTTTTTCACTAATGCCCTTGTTAGGAACTGCAACTTTAGCCTTGTAGCAGTTATTAGTGTCATGAGTCATGCGGTAGCAAAGGGTACAGTATCCAGCCAGCCTCTTATACTCGAACATGATGGTGGACTCTTTACCTTCTTCAAATTCCAAGATAGACGAGAAGAAAAGAGGCTTTGAACAAGGAACATCAATTAAAACCATACCTTTTTGTACGTCAATGGTGATCACTTGACCAATAAAACCAGCAACCAATTCGTACACTGCTTCAACTCGGTATTCGAAAGGGATTGTGATCCTAGTTCAAAGTCGAATTGAGTTTGGATAGTCTGCACCTGCCATTGCCTTCCACGGAGCATACAAAACCATCCAATCATCAAAATTAATGGAGCCATTACTGAGCACTCTTTCCAAATCTTCCACTTTTTGAAACTCAAACTGGAAACGACCATTTCCCAAATTGGTTCTAGTAACACAGCCAATCAAATTCCAAAACTGTGGCATTCTAAAGAGAAATGTATCCACATTTTGTCTTAGAGGATTTAAGCATCTACCCATCAGTACCTTTGATGATCGTGCTAGCAAGGCAGCATTATCAATCCTCAGAATCTTGATCTTTAACCTTCTTGGAGGAGATCCAGAATCCACCACCTTCTTGTTGAGATTGATTTGAGACATCCTCAGACAAAGAAAGCAGAAATACAAACTAGTTATGAAAAGTAGAAAGAAACAAGAGTACTTACTAAAACACAGAGAAGGAAGACTCTTTAGAGCTAAGACAAATAACGTGGTATTTATAAAGAGTGAGCCTATGACATACATCGGCTAATCCTAGATGATATTTCCAATTTGAAATCCCTTGGATAGAAAGGTAAAAAGATACGAGAATCATCTTAATAATATCTTTCAAATTCTCATATTTTTGAAACACGTTACAGTAAAAACTAATTACCATAAGTGCACTCAAAATATCACAGCCAATTATCATGTATTTGAATAAATGCAGATATAATTTTTGGATTCTGAAAATTACTATTATAAATTTAAAGAATCTGTCCAATTTAATTAAACCACCGATAAAGGTGGGGTAATTCAAAATTTGATTGAAAAATTCAACTAGCCAACTAATTTTTAAAACCAGAGGGTTCATCTTCCTTGTTTTATCCAAATAGCGAAGGTAATAATGCCAGAGCATTAGCAATAAAAAAATACCAATTCAGTAAAGAGAAAGTGACAGTTATATTACTAAATCGTTTAGATAGCCACAACTGTGAACAAAAACTGATCAAAGTTAAGTAATCAGTTTGATCAAATTGCAATGTGATACTACTAAAACGGGTTGACATAGATTCTTGAAGTAGGTGTAGCTTACAAAAAGAAAATTTTGAAACTAACATACTCCTTAGTCTAGTCATATATGAAAGATAATGAGTAGCATACATACAGAATCAATGAAACGGAGTATGATGATAACCATCCAATCTCCAAAGCATGTCAAAGTAATCCAGTTATAGAATTTATCCCGGAGAAACCCTAATAGGAAGATCATCCTTTCTATCCAAGGAATAAGATGCAAGATATTAGGCTTAAATTGAAATGTAGAATTTGATATTAAACGATCAAAAGACACATTCCACCAATAATGTAGGACATTAGACATATAGTTATTAGGCAAATTGACAACAAGGTATCTAAATAGTGTGAAGACACTTGTAAAGGCACAGGTTTCTGCATCATAAAACTTCCCAAAAAGATGATAAGATAGTTGTAAAGTACAACTAAACAATAGCCAAAAAACACACTCACTAAATGAGTAACGAAACCAAGAGTTATATTTATCAGACATTGGTATAGAAGAGAAAGACCTGTAGCTAGAATAAAGGTACGGTTGTCTATCCCATGTAAATTTAAATTGTAGCTTATTCCAGAAGCAGGATTTGAATGTATACACCTTTGCATTCCTATCTAGAGCTACATACACCTCGCTTAATCTGTTATTCATCCTTAGTTCCATAGCGTACACACTAGTAAACGGTAGAGACAACTTTGAGTTGCTACTGTCAACAAATGCACAACTGATTGAAAGAATGTGAACACGATAATCCCCAATCAAATTCCAAGTTTTCAAAAAAAGAACAGAAATACACAAAGAGCACGTCTTAGATTTAGAGTGCAAACAATGAACATGCTGTAGAATTAGACTTTCAATCTGTTGAGACAAAACAATGAGTCTAAGATATTGTAAAATCCCAAACTTAAACCTTGTTACTCCAACGATTCTAAATTCACATTGGTGGATCAAGAGAAAACCAAAGATTGTGAAGATAATATTATCACAATAGATGGAATCATTCCCCTTATGTGAAATCCCAAAGTAACCTAAGTTGCCATAACCTTCCAAGTATCCAAATGAAAAGTTCTCATGAAACCCTAAATCCAGCATTAGGGTTGAGATCAAAGACTAATAAAATCAATTGGAAAGGAACTTATAATTCAGTTGTTATTCAAATAAAAGTTTCTAATTCAGTTATTAAATTTTCTGTTATGGAACTTATAATTCATACATAATCACTTATAATAATTCACAATTTCTTATTATTCAATTAATAATTTATCAAAATCATATGAAATCTTTTGTTATTCAGAAGTTAATAACTTTTTATTAAAAACTAATTAACTTGATTTTGGCAGATTTCGATTAGATTTTTAGTTGAAAAATATAGCTCACAAATCCCAGCTATCTAAGGTGTGATTTAAAAGAAAAAAATATTTTGTTCTTCAAAAAGAGAATTGTGTCGCACCAGACTTTGAAGCTTCCATCTTCCTGAAATCCTAACTTGACACGATCAAACCTAACAACAAGAATTTTGCATTGTTTCATTTTCTCTTTTATTCTGTAGATCGGAACCATTGTCTTTTTTCTTTAGTATTGCTAGGAATAGTTTCTGCTATATTGACTATGGAGCTCAGTTGGGAGACATTTTTTATTTCGGCTTCAAGTTTATTTTCTCATTGGAACACATCCAAAAAATTTAAAGTTTACAATCCTTAATTTTGATGATAATGGGGAGATTAGCAGAACAATTGTTTCCTCTTTCTCCTTAATATCTTCAGCTAGTGATGCTAGTTTATTTTTCTATAGGAAAAAACAAGATACTGTAATTGAGATTTTTCACCAGTAAAAAAAATTGTTACTTGTGGAAAAGATGTGAATAAAGCTGAGCCTAAGATTTGTCAACCACACAAATAAACAAAAAATATATAACATTTTATGGTTTGTTCCATCTCTTGCTCATAATCGTGTAGATGATAGAGGTCGTGGCATGAGGCCATTCTAATTTCTAAGTGCTAGTTTATGAGATTTTTTCTTAAATGTTAAATCGCTCATGAATCACATAGAATTTACAATAAATCTCTTAAAGTCACCATATAATTTTTTTTTAAATAATAAAAAATTACCTTAAATCATTTCAAATATTCTGAAAATTCACTTAAATCTCTCCAAATCAATCAAAATCCAATCAAATCTCTCAAAATGTTAAATTCAATACACCACTCCCTTAGAGTTTTTATAAAGGGATATTTATCTGAATAATCATATATGAAAAAACTAATTAGGCGAATATGTTATGTGTTAACGTATATATTATATGACTAATACATGTATTACCCATTAAGAGCATCTCCAAAACATATTTCAAAACTTCAAATATGAAATATTTAGTCCTCCAAGAGAAACTTCAAGATAAATTTTTTTTTGTCAACATTGGGCTACAATTGGCCGGCCTATTAGCCAAGTATCTATATAATATAGGCGGTGAGACTCGATCCCAAGATATGCAAGTGCGCCTATCTTTAGTAGATTTATCGTCTGCCACTAAACTAAAGACCACTTGTAAGTATCACCATTCAATACTTCAAAATTTGAAGTATCACTTTTTTTTCTTTTTTTTTTGCATTTTGGTCCTTTTCTAATTATATACTTTTATAAAAATTCAATTAGTTTATTTAATTAATCTAATCCACATATATTATGACATTAAAATAGTTTTAGATCAAATAAGTGCATTAATATGAAATCAAAGTTTTAAAAATTGAATAAATGTTACATAACATCTTAAACAAAAATTATATAAATAAAAAATATGTAGATATTATTGACTAGATAACTTTGTATCTATGTTACGAAAATTACGTAACAACTTACGATAACTATGTAGTAACTTACAATATTTATGTAGACATTATAATACTTTTGTTGAATAATTTGGTATTTATCTTCCTTCTAAAGAATCCTAAGCTTGATTTTCTAATTTCTTTTAAGAATGAACTCAAATTTTCCTATTTGAAATATTGTCTTCCATACTTCAAACTGACAATTTTGAGCTCATTCTTGAAAGAAAATAGAAAATCAAGCTTAGTGGTTTTTCATAATGAAAATAAAAACTAAACTAAACTCCCAAAATTAATTTGGATTTCGAATTCTTAAACAATTTTGATTTCAGATTTCCGTTGGGTTCAATTGATTTAGTCAACCTAAAGTTGAGGGTTTAATTAAAAGTCAACTATAAATATGTCGTTTAATTAATAATAATCGGAGTTCTGTGTTCAATTTAACATTTTTGGTAAGTTTGTTATTAAATTGACATTTTTCCCGTTTCATATTTGTTATGATGTAATTTTATATTTTAATTAGTATTTTATTAATTAATATTGTTTGTAATACTTTTAATGTATATTTATAACTAATAATGAAAGTTCCATGATTTTAGTTAATTATAAGAAAAAATTATCCACACTGCCCTGTTTTGGAAAATATTTGTGTGAAATGCCCTTTTACTATTTACCCTTCTTTCAAATGCCCTCTTTTACTATTTTGGTGATATGAAAAGACTAATAACTCCCTGACCCATTTCTTTCTTTCTTAATCTGATGTCTCACCCATTTCTCTCTCTCCTCTCTCAGCCATTTCTCTCTTTCTCCTATCTTATCTCTCTCGACATCCATTATCTCTCTTATACCATCGAAGTTAATCCCATCTTGAGTCTTTTTCAACATTCAGAAATGGCGATTGAGAATCATGAGAGCCCAAATCAAAGAGATGTCTGGTAATTAGATCCCATTTTCTAATTAGATCTCATTTTCTCAATTTCTACTCATAAGAATTGGAATTTTGTTTTTTAGTTCATAGGAATTGGGTTTTTGTTTTTTTTGTTAAATTGGGATTTCGTTTGTCTATGAAATTGGCATTTTGTTTTTCTGTTAAATTACTGAAACTGGAGACGAAGAAAAGGACAAGGACGAAGACAAGATTTTTTTCTATGGAGATGAAGACAAGGACGAAGACAAGGACAAGGATGAGGACGTAGACAATTATTTTGCTATAAATTTTGCTATGGAGACGAAGACAAGGACGAAGACAAGTATTTTCCTATGGAGACGAAGACAAGGACAAGGACGAGAACGAAGGTAAGTATTTTGCTATAAATTTTGCTATGGAGATGAAGACAAGGACGAAAAAAATTATTTTGCTATGGAGGCGAAGACAAGGACGAAGACAAGGACAAGGACGAGGACGCAGACAAGTATTTTGCTATAAATTTTGTCTGGAGACGAAGACAAGGATGAAGACACAAAAAATCTCGTCTGCCGGATCTGATTGTAATTATCTTGGATTGAAGTTTCTGAGAAAATCAGATATAGTTTTCACAAAGATTACGACTTTGCAATTTATGTATGGTAATTCACTTCATCTTGCATTTGATTTAACAAAAATCATTTTAGATTNCTTGCATTTGATTTAACAAAAATCATTTTCGATCTGAGTTCTGAGTTCACTTAATCGTGTAACATCTTGCATTTGATTTACCAAAAATCATTTTAGATCTGAGTTCACTTACTCGTGTATCAGATGTTGAAGGAGATACATACATTACGTATATTTGTCTTTTAGCTGATGGAGACAATGCACTATTGTCATGTAAGAGGACAAGGACGACCAATGCATTGTCAATGGCATTACAGAGACATGGACATATGTATGAATAGAGACATGGACATATGTATGAATATGGACATATGTATCTCCAATCGTTAAATTGGGATTTCGGTTTTTTTTATTAAATTGGGATTTCGTGTTTCTGTTAAATTGGGATTTTATTATTCTATTAAATTACTGAAAGTGGAGATGATGATGAAGAAGACAAAGACAAATATTAATAAGTATATGAAGACAAAGACAAATGTGAATAAGAATTTGAAGACATGGACAACAATTGCTTCGTGTACATAAGTCACTACAAAATAATTGAAGACAAGGACAACAATTGCATCCTGTACATAAGTCACTACAAAATAATTGAAGACAAGGACAAATATTACTAAGTACATGAATACAAAGATAATGTGAATAAGAATTTGAAGACATGTACAACTTTTACACATTTGCCATTGTCTTCATCTTCTTCATCATCAAAAATCTGTAATTCGTTACCTGAGCAATGTCGATCTGTTGAAGAAGACCACCAAGAGAGACGAAATCTCAAAGACAAAATAAAAATCAAACATTCAGAGGACATAACCTCTTTCAAACACACATTCATTGATAACCCAAACCCATCAAAAATCCAATCGAGAAATTCCATTCACAGAAGACAAGTCCCAACTTTTTTCGCAAAATCATCCAGGTCTTTACAAAAGCAAAATCGATTGAAAACCCAAACAAATTCGTAATCTTGAAATCCCTTTCCCAAAAGAATACCCCCAAATTGTTTGAAAAATCATCAAAGACAAACCTTTCTCCTGAACATCTCAAAGCCCTTTACTGTTGCAATAAGCAATTGCTTCGGTTGCAGTCTTTTTTATTTCACAGAGAAGAAGAAGTGTCTGTAAAAAAAAATCTAAGATTTCATAGAGAGAAGAAGCGTCAACTTTTATAGAGAGAAGAAGATGGAAGGCTTCAAAACGTGAAAGAATTTTAACCTGACTGTCGATCATCACGAGGGGCAGCAAAACTAATAAAGATTTCAGGGTTAATTTGGTCATTCCAAATCAAAAATAGGGCATTCTGTACAAGGTGTTTGAAAGAGGGCATTTCATATAATTAGTTTCTTAAAAAGGGCATTTGGGATGAAATTCTCTAATTATAAATAACTAAAATTTTAGAGTTTGGTTTTAAAGTTTATCATTAGAAACAAAACTTGAAAACTTCAAATTTAAAGTATCCGAAGTACCTCTTCGAGATGCTCTAAGACATTTATTATCTGATAATAGACATTTATTATATTAAATGAAGGGTAAATTTGTCAAATTGGCTTCTTTTTTTTTTTTTAATGAGAGCTTATGTTGACATGCAACCCTAAATGTGGCGGGTGTTGATTTCGTTATAATATGATAACACATATTTTGCATGTTAACATATTTATTATCTGATAATATACATTTTTAACTTTTAATAAAAAATAAAACTGTAAATTTATTTTCATCTTCTTCATAAGATTTTATGTTGACCTACGATTCTAGATATGATGGTTGTTGATGTTTGTATTCCTTTTCATCACTTTATCTTTGATTTCTATATATATATATATATATATATATTTTTGGTCAACATTGGGCCACAACTGGCTGGCCCATTAGCCAAGTTCCTGCATCATGTAGGTGGCAGGACTTGATCCCTCGACGTGCAAGTGCGCCTACCTTTAGTGAACTTACCACCTGCAACTAAGCTAGAGGCCACTTGCATTTCTATATATTTGTTTCACATACAAATAAATATACCAAAAAATAATCAATTTTAAAAAGAAATTAAGAATGATATATTGATTTCTAACAAATAACAAGAGGAAGAAGCTTATTTCTTTGTTTGAAGGGAGTGAGAAAGAAAAAGTGAGATAAGGAAATTAAGATAAAGAAGAAAAAAATAAAGTAAGAGAGAAAGGTGGTGAAGAGAGAAATGTTTTTTTATTTTACACTTGTTTATTAGAGAAAAAAAGAATTTGATATAGGGGTAGCAATGTTCCAGATGACTAAACAGTATATTACTAAACTTATGAATGATGTACACCTATACAACCAAAAATACTTTGCTATGAAACCGAATTTTCCTTTTATAAATGAGGAAAAATGTATTTCACCTCTGCGGGTTCCAAAGAGTTCGATTCTAGAAGAGTTCAATTCCAGAAAATAATATAATCTGTGGGTTTTAGGGAGAATTTTGACTATATTGTCGATCCAAAAAAAAAATCAGTGAACAAAATACAGAAAAGATAATTTCAAAATACCCATATAGACTTTAAATTTTCAAAAGTACCTATCAATAAAGGTAAAAAGACTAAAATGCCTTCCTTTTTTCATTTTTCTTTTTTAAATCTTTTTTTTTTCAAAAACAATTTTCGAGCCAAAATTCTTTTTCCACTGGTTCATATTCTTTTTAAATAATGTATTTATAAGTTATCTTATAAAAGCTTATAAATAGTCAAATTATAAATTATCTTATTAAACTTTATAAATAAACTATTTTGAGTGAAAAACTAAACCCCAATTGTTGGAAAAAAACTAAACCCTAATTGGATGCATAAACCCAAGAGAATAATCAAAATTAGTAAATCAAACTAAATCCTAATTGGATGCCTAAACCCAAGAGAATGATCACAATTAGTAAACCAAACAAAAATACTATATCTGAAACAGATCCATTGGATGTTAAACACAAGATAATGAATGTCAAAAGTAAATGTGTGATTATAACAACTCTTGAATGAAAAGAGAAATTAAATCATAACTGGATGTCTAAACCTAAAGGAATTACTAACACTAGGGTTAAATAAGATATTATACCCTAAATAAATCTACTCTATGTCTAAAACCAAGAGAACGATTATAACTCATAAATTTCAAAATGGTCCATTTATAAGATTTAATAAGATAAATTATAAATCCTAATAAATATAATATATATATATATACTAATAAATATACTATTTATTAGATTTAATAATATAAATTATAAATCTAAATAATCAAGGGAATAATTTAAATCAAACTAAATATTATATCTTAACTAGACTCACTCGATTCCTAAACCCAAGCTAATTATTGTGACTGAGAAAATTCAAAATAATTTATTTTATTAGGTTTAATAAAATAACTTATAACTTCCAATAATTAGTCTATCTACTAAGTTTCATAATTAAGATAACTTATATATCTGAATAAATATACTATTTTATAAGATTTATTTTTAAACCTAATAAATTTGTGAAAACAAAAAAATTGGCTGGAAAATTTTGAAATCGAGAAAAAAATTTTGGCGGGAAAATTTTGTTGGGGGAAGAAAGTTTCACGGGAGAAAATTTCGTCTAACCCTCATTGGAAATATTAGTATGGTCTCACTTACTCCTAAAATTTAGCTCAAGAGATGATGATTGCCACATACTTATATATTACCCAAGAATCTTTAACCTTTTCAATGTGAGACTTTTGACACTCTAACACATCCCATTGGGTGGTTCACATTGGAATTGGGCCAAACTCTGATACGATATCAGCTACTGAGAAAGCTTAGAAAGGAAAATTCTAAGTCTTGGTAATTACAGATAAGAAGGATTCAACGTTTAAAAGTGAATCCAAAAATACAGAAGATGGTTTAGTGATAACCTGATCTTATTAAAATGAACCGAGAAATCAAAGGAATAAAGCTAAACCGGACATGAATTGATTATAACTCTAAAAGTTAAAATTCAGTTTTTGGGATTGTTGATTCTTAATCTCGCATCAAAAGAACAAATCTTTTGCACAAGTTTTGTGGTAAAAAGCCTTACAATTCTTAAATTCACTACCTTTAGTGGTAAATTTGTGTTTCCATGTTTGTATATAAATATGCCCACATTGATCTTATTAGAAAATAGACGTGAAACGTAGTATTCTCTCTTGATTGAAGAGATTTTGAGGTTTTGTGTTGAGTCAGAATGGATCTAGAAACTGAAAATCAAATAGCTTCAATTCTCTTAAAAGAAGCAGCATAATTGAGAAGAAAAACTGAGAAAGAAGGTGCGAGCATATCTTCAAAAGCCTAATGTAAGGCATCCACCTAACTCAAGATTTCTTACAGCCACTGTTCTTGGTGTTCATCAATGTATGTTCTTCTATTGACCCTTTATTCTTTTTCTTCATTATATATGTTTGTTTTTATTGATTTATATCAACAATCTAGTTTCTCAAACTGTATTCTATTGGATAATGTCTAATACATCTTTCCAATCTAGATTACTATAGTTTCTGACAGTTTTTGTTTGTTGATGCACTAGCTGCGGTTTTGGAAGAAGATTAGTTTCTTTGCTGGTTAATGATTAAAACATCACTGAGAAGGTTGGTAACATGTGAGAGTTTTGTTGGGGTTTAAAGTATTAATATGGATGATGACGACTGTGGTGGAAGCGACGAGACGAGCGATAAAAAAAGAGGGGACGAAGACTCTAAGTAGGAAAAGAGGTATCTGGATGTGGACATGTACGTTTGTATGGTAATGTTGCTTAGTTTTTTTTATCTTGATTTATGACTTCATAGAGTAGCGTTTGTTACGTGTTCTATTTTTGCTAGCATTCTAGTGCTAGTTACGCTGGCAATAGGTGATATTGGCATCGACTATAAGCATGTCAAATGCTGCATTCTATTGCTATTTGTATTCCCATATGAACCTTCTATCAGATATTAAGTTTCAATGTGATCTTATAGATGTTACGTTGCGCTCAACAAACACAAGATCTAAATTTTTGGGTTAGTTGGAATACAATAAAATAAATCATGATGTGAGCAAAGCCACATATGCTGAATTTTAGATCGGATTTGTTTGGTATAATAAAGAAAAGATGTGGAAGACAAGGTCCAAGAAAAGCAAAAAAATGGTTGATTTGGATATGTCGGGGTATGAATGATTACGAAAGAGTAAACAATGATTATGAACACGATTACATTAGTGAGAATAAAATGGGAACGTGATAAACATTTACCAAAAAATTAAACTTTAAGGTTTGATAGATCAGATTGTTGAAAGCCAAACTCATCGATTTCGACACTGAATTAGTGAGTGCTGCTTTGTTTGCCATTGTGTTTGATTCCGAAGTCAAACATAAACTCATCGATTTTAGTTGTTTGCATATTGGTCTTCTTTGTCCGCCAATTCTGACCACAGTTTGAGCTTTATATTTTCGATTTAGTAGGGTTTACAGATTAAAATTGTTGCAATCACAGAGTCACCATTCTCGGTTTTGGGTTTTTGAAATCGATGCAGTCACGGAACATCTCCATTGCTTTTCTTCTTCTTCTTATGGTTTTTGCACATATGACAAATAAAGATTGAATCTTGGTTAAGTCTTTGCCGATTCTAAGTCTCTCTCTATTGTGGAAACAAAACTTTGTTAGAAATTTGGGAAGTATTAAGACAAGCAAAAAACAATGGTTTGTAGAGGGAAATTGAAAGAGGCTTATTCCAAAGGTTTTAGTGATAGATTGAAGTTTGATAGGTACTCTTAGTTTGCTTTTTCCCACTAATCCGGGAAGAAAGAAGTAAATTTGTGATACTAAGTGCTTTTGAATGCTTTAGATTTGGCTTTAGAAGCGTTTGCTTCAGCCATTTCTTCAGTTTCGTCAATTTTGCCTTTATTGACAATATTCTGACCCAAGTCATAGGCTTATCATAGAATATGATCGAATTACTAATCACTTGTCTTACCTCTTAACCTTAATGGAAGAAAGAAGTTTTAACAATTACCTATTGATCTTTTAATCTTGTTTTACTTGAGCTTCGTGTGCTATGTTTTAATAGCTTCTTCACTTATGGCTTGATAGTCACACATATGGCATAGGCTTTTGAATTAGTCTGATTATATTACTGTTTACTAACCACTTTTGCATTGCTTTTCTTGTTATACTGATACTCTACGTTTGGCAGGCATTGATTATATTGAAGAAAGTGACTCAACTTTTGAAATATGGTCTAGCGTGAGTTGTTTCTTCTCAAACTACCCGACTGCTTAAACTATAGATGCATTGATGCAATTTTATCTTCCTGCTGGTTTTGGTCATGTTGACGAGTCTGTTTTTATTAATGTTTTTTGTTTTTTTTAATGTTTTCACTTCTCTTAGTGATCAGTCTCTTATGGCAAGTAAATTGGAATAAAATGAGTTGCAACTCTTAACAGCAATTGTGATGGGAGTTTCTTAGGTAACAGAGGAAAGCATCAGTAGTCAATGAATAGTTTTTTAAAAAGGAGTTTGGATAAAAGATGCAGCCTGAATGATGAGAAAAAGGTTACAAGTGCATCATCAAACGGAAGATTGGACTCTGAAGATGATGCATGCTTAGGAGATGATGAGATTGAGACGTTTCTCCAATCACGGTATGTCGTTTCACACTAATCTGATCTAGCTAATGTAGTTTACAATGTTTTTGTGAAATGAAACAACTGTTTATCATCCCACGTATTGGCACGTGAATTACTTGCTAGCTAATTCATTGCTTTACTATATTATATCTAGGGTTGCGATCACTCTGCATCCCACACACAAACCATTAGAATCGCTACAGTCACAGAGCCACCATTCTTGTTTTAGAGTTTTTGAAATCGCTGCAATCACAGAGCAACTCCATTGCTTTTCTTCTTCTTGTGGATTTTGCACGTGTGATAGGTAAAGATTGAATCTTGGTTAAGTCTTTTCCGATTCTAAGTCTCTCTCTATTGTGGTAACAAAACTTTGTTGGAGATTAGGGAAGTATTAAGCCAAGCGAAAACAAATGTTTGGTAGAGGGAAATAAAAATAGGCTTGTTCCAAAGGTTTTAGTGATAGATTGAAGGTTGATAGGTACTTTTGGTTTGCTTTTTCCTGCTAATCTGTGAAGAAAGATGTAAAAAAGTGATACTAAGTGTTTTTGAAAGCTTTACATTTAGCTTTAGAAACGTTTTTTTCATCCATTTTTTCAGTTTTTTTTCAGTTTTGGCTTTACTGACAAAGTTCTAACCCAAGTCATAGGCTTATCATACGATATGGTCGAATTACTAATCAGTTGTCTTAACTCTCAAGCTTAATGGAAGAAAGCAGTTTTAACAATTACCTATTGATCTTTTAATCAAGTTTACTTGAGCTTGTGAGCTATGTTTTAATAGTTTCTTCACTTGTGGCTTGATAGAAAAAGATCAGTTAACACATAAGGCATATGCTTTTTGGCCTGATTATATTATTGTATGCTAATCACTTTTGCATTGCCCTTCTCGAAATACCAATACTATACATTTGGTAGGCATTATTTACATTGAAGAAGGGGACTCAACTTTTGAAATATGGTCTAGTGTGAGTTACTTCTTCTCAAACTACCCGACTACTCAAACTTTCGATTCCTTGATGCAATTTAGTCTTCCTGCGTTTGGTCATGTTGACGAGTTTGTATTTTAGTGATCAATCTCTCCATCTGCTGGTAAATTGGAATAAAATGAGTTGCAGCATTTTACAGCATTTGTGATGGGAGTTTCTTAGGTAACTGACGAAACCAGAAGTAGGCAAATGAAGCAGAATGACAGTTTTTTGAAAAGGAGTTCTGATAAAAGATGCAGCTTGAGTAATGAGAAAAAAGTTACTAGTGCATCATCAAATAGAAGATTGGACTCACAAGATGATGCAAGCTTAGGAGATGATAATATTGGACTTTTTCCAATCAAAGGTTTGTCCTTTCACACTAATCTGATCTAGCTAATGTAGTTTACAATGTTTTTACGAAATGAAACAATTGTTTATCATCCTACTTATTGGCACATAAATTACTCGCTAGCACATTCATTTCTTTACTATTTGAAGTCTAGGGTTGCGATCAATGTGCATCCTACATATACACCAACTCTCATCTAATCTAAGCATTGTTTTTTTAACCGTCCAAAAAAGTTTTATGTGAACCCAAGTAATAAAGAAGCTGGCATATTTACAAGATAAAAGATATAATAGTTGTTCGCGAATGGTGATGTGCGCATTCTCAATACCAAAGATTCCATGATTTCATTTAATATATACAAACAACTTCCATTATAAAAACGAACACCCTAACACTTCTATATAACAACAAACTCCCAATCATTCATGGGAACCTGAAGACACATTTGGAACTCGACCATACTCACTCGACCGACCCTTGTTCGAGTGACTTTCTATCTTTCAAAATGTTGATTTTTTCTCCGCATTTGATATTTTGTGGGCTATAAAGACCTATTTAGACCCACAAACAGCAAGCATATTTTATTTCTAGATTTGACAAAGTTTCAAATTAGCTTTCCCTTTTTTTTTTTTTTTAATTGCTCATTTTGAATGTTTGATTTGGTTATGATTAATTGAGTATTTGCTTTTGGTTTCTTCTTAGAATTGAGAATTTTACTTCGAACTCAAGAGATTGATTGCTTAGAGTGTCTATTGTCTATTTAGAATGTTTTTTCATGCCAACACAAGTGTGAATTACTAATGAGAGTTAAGTCTGATTGCACTTGTGTTGTGTTCATTTGCATGAGAGTGACTTTGAGTGCTTTGAATATGTTGCCTAGAGATCATCTAATTAAGCTCTTAAGCAAGTGTGGGAGTCCCTAGCTAAGCATTAATCGATTATCCCACTCCTTTTGGATCCCTTTAATCGCCTATTGTCTTTGTCTTTCCTCTATTTCATTTACTAATTTGTTTATCTTGATTGGTTATCTTGCTCTGTTTTGCTTATGTTTTATGTTTGATTTCATTCTGGTTTTATTGCTATTTGTGCTCATTAGGTTGTTTGACAATCATTGATCATAGTTGGTTTGAATTAGATAGTTCCATTGTAATTTTGAGTGCTAGCAAATCACCCATTAGGATTGACACGTAATATACTACAATGACCATGCCTTGTGTAATAGGAATTGAGTAGCAAAGAAGTAGTAAAAATCTTGTTATCATTTATAATCCCACGTATTGGCATGTGAATTACTCGCTAGCTCATTCATTGCTTTACTATTTTTGATGTCTAGGGTTGCAATCACTGTGCATCCCACACACACACCATCTCTGATCTAATCTAAACATTTTTTTTTCACCGTCAAAAGAAGTTTTTATGTGAAGCCAAGTAGTAAAGAAGCTGACATATTTACAAGGTAAAAAAGAGAATAATTGTTGGCAAATGGCGACGTGCACATTAAATTTGTTCAATACCAAAGATTTCATGGGTTTGTTTATTCTTTATAACAATGAACACTCTAACACTTCTATATATATTATTTTTTAAAAAGAAGAAGCTATGGTTCCATTTGCTTTCCGCATGCTATTTAGTTGGTTCACTATACCAACCGGCGATGATGATGAGCCCGATGTCTATCCCTGGAGAAAATTTGACGATGACGATCAAGATGATCATGAAGCGTGGAAAGCCACATGTGCTGAATTTCCGATCAGAATTGTTTAGTATAATAAAGAAAAGATGTGGAAGCTAAGGTCCAAGAAAAGCAAAACAATGGTGGATTTTGATATGTTGAGGTATGAATGATTTAGAATGAGTAAACAATGATTATGAACACAATTACATGAGTGAGAACAAAATGGGAACATGATAAACTTTTACCAAAAATATAAAGTTTCTACGAATCAGATTGTTGAAACCCAAACGCATCGATTCCGACACAGAATTAGTTAGTGCTGCTTTGTCCACCAATGTGTTCGATTCTGAAATCAAACATAAACTCATTGATTTCAGTTGTTTGCATATGGGTCTTATTTGTCTGTCATTGCTGGCCACAAACTAAGCTTTATATTGTCGATTTAGTGGGGTTTACAGATTAAAATCGCTGCAGTCATAGAGCCACCATTCTCATTTTTGGGTTTTTGAAATCGCTGCAGTCACAGAGCATATATGAAAGGTAAATATTGAATCTTGGTTGAGTCTGTTCCGATTCTAAGTCTCTCTCTATTGTGGAAACAAAGCCTTTTTTATAGATTAGGGAAGTATTAAGACAAGCGAAAACTAATTGTTGGTAGGGGGAATCGAAATATGCTTGTTCCAAAGGTTTTAGTGATAGATTGAAGGTTGGTAGGTATTTTTGATTTGCTTTTTTCCCTCTAATCCATGAAGAAATAAGTAAAAATGTGTTATTAAGTGTTTTTGAATGCTTTTAGATTTGGCTTTAGAAATGTGTGCATCAGTCATTTTTTCAATTTCTTCAGTTTTGGCTATATTGAAAAAGTTCTGACCCAAGTCATAGGATTATCATAGGATCTGATGGAATTAGTAATCACTTGTCTTAACTCTTAAGCTTAATGTAAGAAAGGAGTTTTAACAATTACCTATTGATATTCTACTCTCGTTTTACTCGAGCTTGTGAGCTATGTTTCAATTGTTTCTCCACTTGTGGCTTGATAGAAATATATCTAGATAAGATATGAGGCAGACACTTTTGATCAATTGGTCTGATTATATTACTGTCTACTAATCACTTTTGGATTGCCTTTCTTGTTATAATAATACTCTACATTTACTAGGCATTGATTACTTGAAGAAGGGGACTCATTTTTGAAATATGGTACAGTGTGAATTGCTTCTTCTCAAACTACCCGACTACTCAAAATATTGATTCTTTGATGCAAATTGATCATCATGGTTGTTTTGGTCATGTTGAAGAGTCTTTTTTTTTTAATGTTTTCACTTCCTTCACTGATTAATCTACCACGGTATGTCGTTTCACACTAATCCGATCCAACTAATGTAGTTTGCAGTGTTTATGCAAAATAAAACAACTGTTTATCATCCCACGTATTGGCACATGAATTACTCATTAGCTCATTCATTGCTTTACTAATTTATGTCTAGGGTTGTGATCACTCTGTATCCTACACACACACACCATTTCTCATATAATATAAGCATTGTTTTTTTCATCGTCCAAAGAAGTTTTTATGAGAAGCCAAGTAATAAAGAAGCTGGCATATTTACAAGCTAAAAGAGATAATAGTTGTTGGCGAATAGCGATGTGCACATTAAATATTTCCAATACCAAATATTTCATAGTTTTATTTAGTATATACAAACAACTTTCTTTATAACAACGAACACCGTAACCCTGCTATATATACTATTTTTTGAAAAATAAAAGCTATGGTTATATTTGCTTTCTTCATGCTATTCAGTTGGTTCACTGCACAACAAATGATGATGATGAGCCCGACGTCGATCCCTAGAGTGAATCTGACGATGACTGTCAATTCCAGGTGACCATTAGTCTGACTAATAATTCGGTGAAGAGAGTGACAACAAATCTGACGAAGAAGATGGAGTCAGGAAGAAGATGAAGTCCAGGAAGATAACGAAGATGATGAAGACGATGGTGGAAGTGACGACACGGACGATAAGAAGGGAGGGGATGAAGAAGATCAGTAGGAAAAGAGGTATGTACGTGGATGTGGACGTGTACGTGTGTATGCTTATAATGCTTAGTTTTTTCTTTAATCTGGATTTATGACTTCATATGTATACATAAATATGATCTTAACGAAAAAATCCAAAAACATGCAACTTGAATATGGCTTCTTTTTGCCCTCTCAAATCTTATCTCTATTTTATTAAATGTATTTAAATTAAAGAAGCTATTGTATTGTTGCTGAAAGAAGTCTTTAAGTCAATTCAAAATCCAAAAATTCTTATTTGGAAACCCTTTACTAAATTAAACAAGTGTTTTTGTTTTCAACAATTTCTATACATAATCGCAATCCTTCAAATTTTAAACAATATCATATAGGATTACACGATTTTTGAAAATCAATTTCTTTTAGAAAAGATTGTAGAGATGGACATGTAACCATTTGACCAAATTCTTGTTAATAATTGCATATAAATGTGATATTTTTTGTTTAACAAAAAACAATGAAATTTATTATTTCCTTTTTTATATTATTGATGAAGTATTAATATTTTCCAAACAAATTAATTGGCCCGCACCATCTCTCACCTTAAAAAACGTGAATAAAACAATAACTAATGTTTCGGTTTTTTGCATTGAGGAGTTGAGATAGAAGGAGATAGAAAGAGATAAAAGGAGAGATTGAAGAGAGGATAGTTGATTTCTTTGATTAATTGATTGATTCATTCCCCTAAACATTTGGGATGCTTAAATACAAAAGTTCACTACTCGAAAGACAATACCTAAATAATACCACTCAACATAATGAAAGATAAGTGAATTTGTGTGAAGGACTCTCTGAATCTTTTAGAGTCTTTAGCCAGTTATGTGAAGAACTCTCTGTACCAACGATGATGAATCAGTATGTTACTTGGGATTAAAAATTTAAACCCAACAAAAAAGATTTTAGATTAAAAGAACAAACAAACAAAAATTGGACATTTGTATCTCATCACGATGTTTTAAGGGATATCGATATAAATAAAGCTAAAACCACATAAAATGTGTAGAAGTTAGTCAGTCTTGTATAGCGTATATGACCACTAGGGATTGAAGGTCTCTATCTACCTTAAAATGTGCGTGGAAAAACTTTTTCACCTATTTCATAGCCAACAAAATATACTTTTTACTCCATAAATGCAAGAAGACCAAATGATGACAAAAGTTGGAAAATAAATACTAGTAAAATAAACAATGTCTTCTTTTCTAACTTACCTATTTAAAGGAATGTTTAATTATGAAATCTCCGAGATTTGTTTCTTCTGATGCAAAAATTACAATGTTACTAGGCGACTTTGACCAGTTTCTAGCTAACTTTGATGCAAAACACAAAGAGTTCATTAAGAAGTGGTCAGACTCATCAAGTTTTCCTTTCTCTTCACTCTTTATAAGAAAAAGAATCCTTAAGAATCACATAGAAGCAAGAAGTATTACTCATGGCGTGAATACCTTGGCGTGTAGTTGAGAAATTGCATTGGAATGTTTCTATGGAGAGTGGAATAATATGGAGTGGAATGGCATGGCATGAGAAACAGAATGATCTTTACTCTCCCTCTGTATGCTTCTTCTACTAAGTAGTTCATCGCATCTTCCCTTCCGCTCTGTTGGAAATAAAAACATTCATTTTTAGCACAATCAGAGAGAGACAGAGAAACTAAAGAAAGAACTAGTGCTCAATTTTTTACTTGATGAAACAAACTCATGTATAATGCCATTTCGGCATATTGGTAGCAAGCAAAAAGAAGACTAAAAGTCTTAGTTTAGGAGACCACTTAATGATATGATTTTTTGGAGGGACTAGCTTCGTTTTAGTAATTGATGATGACAATGAAGATGATGATGCTTCCATTTGAGCAATGCATATGCAGAGAATATCAAAGCTATGGGTAGCACATGTAACATAAACCTATCATTCATAATCTAAGTTAACGACGTGGAAAACATAATTTATAGAGTAAAGGTGTTTCTTGCATAAATTTTGAGAACGATAGTGCAGGAAAAGAGTCCACTCTACATCCATCTCACCTGAATTCCTTGTGGCCGAGTACGTTGTATAAAGCTAAAACCAATAGAATAAGAGCCAAAAGCTTTATATTCTTAGACTTGATTATTCCATCAACGGAGAATGGTGTGAAAGTGAAAAGCATGAAAAGAAATTGATAACAAGCTTTTTGGCCCTTTTTGATCAAATCTACTATAGTACAATAGGTATCGAACCAAAGTGTGTTGGTACACTAGGGATATAGTAAACCTTTCTAGTTCAAGCACCCAAAGGTCAGAATTGATAGATTGTAAAATAGAGAATTAAACAGAGATAGAGCAATGCAAACAGAGCAGTGAGTATAAAGCAAAGTAAGAAATATTAATAGGAAAAATGGATGCAAGCAAGATAAGACAATGAACTAAGAAGTTAAGCTGGCGAGAAATCGGGTTTGTAAGGAGCAGGGGCATTTAATCCAAGCTTAGCCGGGGTGATCATTCACTCACAACCTATTTAGGATGACCTCTAGGCAAGATTCACAAATAATCAGAACAACTCTTATGATTTCTAATCCTTTTCCTAAACTTCAACCTAATCCACTCTCATGGTGGTCAACAACAAGAAAGGCATGAAGACTCAACCTTGATAAGCCTAATATATGCTCTAAACAACTACTCCCTTAGGCTAGAGGAGCAGATTCCAATCCTAGGCTCTAACAAGCATTTTCACAAACACCTTATAGGCATGTAATGCAAACATTATAATTTAAGTGGCCAGAATGAAATAATCCTTAAGCACAACCTAGATTGGTGAGATCTAGCATGGAAGAGCTTGAATGAATGATCAGAATCCCAGATCTTCAAGGATCTAGCCCTTTTTCCTTACAACCCCTTATGAATCTACTCACTAGTCATGAACAAAAACACAAATCTAGAAATTGAAACTAGATGCATAAGTAAAGAGATGAAGACAGAATGGAAAAGAAGCAAAACTGAAATTCAATTGATCAAAACCAAATCAAGCATTGAACAACCAGCGGGGACAAAGTTAATGAAGGAAAATGAACTAGTTTGCAACATAAGCAATCAACAAGTACGAAACAAACAGGATCTCATGCAAATTCAGAATTACAATCGGATCTTATGGTTTAGAATATACCTTGAAATTTTCCAGTGGAATTAATTGACAGAATCGAGATTCTTTTAGCACTCCAAGTGTAGTGCTTCTACTGGTATCCACACGCACACAAACTGGATCATAACGGGATGCTAGTGCTGTTTGAGATCAAAATCTTTTCTTGTGAACAAACGTCTTTGTTTCACGTCTTTAGGGTAGTTGTATTGTGTGTGTGTTTTACGTTACCAAAAACCATTGATTTATAATCAACTCACACGTTAACCCTAATCACATTAGGTAATGGGCTTAAGCCCAAATATAACTATTAGAGAAAGAAGGTTAATTGGTCTTTCTTCAATCTTAAGTTATGTTATAATGCTTACATATATATCCAATATATATGTCTCTAAATACAACTATATTTTGATCCAATTCGCTTAGGTGTGTGACCCTGTAGGAACATATAACATTAGTAATAAATTCTCAATCTATAGATTATGATTGGTTTCTAGCAAAACATTATAACCACCTAGTATTATACGATATCGAATACTCGATTATACGACTTCGTAAAAGAAAGTACGAATGATTTCAGGATATTCCCAACAGTTGAGTCTCAGATTCTACTCAAAAAGGGAAAACCAAGTGTGTCTGGTTTTGTGGGCGAGAAGAAGTATTTATAGCCCAAACACAAAACCCTAATAAAGTAAACAAAGGGAGAAAAATGTCAACAGAAATAAGTTGGTTGGTGTTGCTTCACTGCTTACTGGCGAGTCAGGGTGACGAGTTACAACATTAGCTTCAGTCACTTCCAATATGCTCATCTCGCTGGTCACTAGGCGAGTTCAGGCTGCGAGTGCTCCAGTTTGCAATTTGGCTTGGTTCTTCTTGCTGCACTCACTGGTCTGACTGGCGAGCTTGAGTGGCGAGTTGAATTGGAGAGGCATGTGAAATCTTCAGTTCGCAAGGTCTTTTGTTCAGGCACTTTATCTTAGGCTGATCCTTGTAGTCTTTGTGAAAAATCCACTCCAAAATGCTCCCAATAATTCAAATGTATCTGAGATGCTCCAAATGCAACATGTATGCATAATGAATGCAGTGCAAGCCTAAAAGGACTCTAAAATGCTGAAGATGCAATGAGAATGAATGCAAATGGGTATGAATTGTGCAGCTAAAATGGGGTAAAATGCATGTAAATAAACTCCCTCAAACTTAGTCCTTGCTTGGCCTCAAGCAAGTGCAATGAACTAAAAAGGAAGAGAGGTTGAAGACATAGGGAATATCTGACCTTAATAAAGCACCTTGACAGATTGAAAACAGTAAACCACATGCGAACTAGTGTTCCATTATGACTCTCACCATATACTTGCCTACAAGCTTAGCATCCAGTCCTCAAAATCCTAATGCCTAAGCTGGTCTCTAAGAATGCAGACTTGAATCCTTATTTCTAGAGGTGAATGCCTCAAGAGGGACTATAGATCAATGTACATATGATTCAACTTCCTAAACTTGGCATGACACAGATTCAATTAAGCACATTTGCCAATTCCTTTATTTGTTCAATTTAAGCACAAACTCATGGTCTTCGAATCCACAACCTATTCAATGGTCTGCTTCACTTCCTTTTCAAGGATCCACACCAATGAATGGGCTACTTTATCTTCTACTCTCCGCAGTTTCAGTGAGATACAAGAAGGTATGGGTCTATGCACAATCCCTGCTCACCTTAAGCATCATCGAATGAGTTGCAGTTGGGAGAATTATCACTTTCAGTTATTTTCCATAGCAAGCTCAAGCAAGGAAAACATTCAATGCATCTAAGGGCCCTAACTCGGCAGGTTTAATGTCCAAATTAGAAGGAAACAAGCCAGACTCTTTCAAGACACAAACACAAGCAAAGTTCTCCAAGGCAAATGTTCCACCTATAAGCTTTCTATAGAGAGGGATCAACAAACCACTAAGTTCACTATGGTTACTAGCCAACAACCTATCAAGAGTGCCTAATCTCAGCAAGATAATTCCCAAGGATGTAACTAGACTCGATCCTATATGCAATGCATGAACACTCTATTTTTTGGAATGCTTTTCTAAACATTTTCAAATTTTTATGGTTTTTCTATGCCTTAAATGCTATGCTATGAAAGAAAAATCTTTATGGATTTTTATGCTATGTTTGTGATGCATAAATCAAACTAAGATCACAAAAGCATAGTTAGTAACCCGAAACTTAAATCACACAGTCCTTGTGTGAATAAAAGCTTGAAGTAGAATCTTAGGCCAGCAAAGCAAGAGATCATATTTAGTTGCGATATAAAAGAAAAAGTTTGAGTTTTAGGTACCTTTGGGGCTGAGCTCGCCCTTCTCATGACGAGTCAGGCTGAGCTCGCCAGTCCTGTAGGCGAGTAGCAGCGGTGAGGTCTACTGAAATACGCTTAATTTTTATTCTGCTCACCCCTTCTGATTTCTGTTGATCAACCCCTCGTTCTGAAGAACAAAATAATAGAAAAATGGAAACGAATAAAAGTTGCAAAATAAAGTATATACAAGGATATCATGGGATTGCCTCCCAAGTGTGCTTGTTTTAAGTCTCTAAGCTTGACTTCGCTCTCTCCTTAAGACTCGAGGAGGCTCATCAAGAAGAGCTATGGTCCTCTCAGGTATGATTCTATCAGCTAAATAAGGCTTGACTCGCTGACCATTCACTATAAAGTGCTCTCCATTCTTGTTGATTAGAGTGACTGCACCGTAAGGTATAACCTTTTTCACTTGAAATGGACCTGACCATCTGGATTTCAGCTTCCCTGAAAACAACTTAAGCCTTGAATTATATAGAAACACTTGATCACTAGCTGAGATCACCTTTGGTGCTATCTTTTTGTCATGGAGAGCTTTGGTTCTTTCCTTGTAGATATTTGAGCTCTCATAAGCATCCAGTCTGATTTCTTCCAGCTCATGTAAGTCGATGAGCCTTCTTTCTGGGGCTGTTCAGGTCAAAATTCAAAAACTTAGTTGCCCAGATTGCCTTGTATTCAACTTCAACCGAAAGGTGACATGCTTTACCATACAACAGCTGGAATGGCGTTCTCCCAATCGGGGTTTTATGAGCTATTCAGTATGCCTACAGAGCATCATCAAGTCTTGCAGTCCAGCCACGTTTTGATGCACCCACAATCTGATAAAGGATTCCTTTGTTTTTTTTGTTTGACACCTCTACTTGGCCGCTAGTCTGAGGGTGGTAAGGCGTAGCCACCTTGTGTGTGACGCCATATTTCTTCAGCAGGCTCTCAAAGGCTTTGTTGATGAAGTGAGATCCTTCATCACTGATTACCACTCTTCGGACTCTAAACCTTGGGAATATGATAGTTTTGAACAGCTTGATCACTACCTTGGCGTCATTAGTTGGACAAGCCACTGCTTCAACCCATTTGGACACATAGTCAACAACCACCAATATGTAGGTGTTTCTAGCAGAAGGTGGATTAAATGGGCCTATGAAGTCTATCCCCTAGCAGTCGAATATCTCAGTGTGCAAAATTGGGTTATGAGGCATCACATTGTGCTTGCCAATATTCCCTGCTCGTTGGCATGGATCACATTTAGAGATGTAAGCTTGAGCATCTCTGAACATCGTTGGCCACCATAACCCAGCTTGTATAATTTTTTGAACTATCTTGAATGTAGCAAAGTTACCCCTATATACTGAATCATGGCAATGCTCCAGCACTCCTTGGACTTCCTCCTTAGATAAACACCTTCTGAACAACCCATCAAACCCTCTCTTGTAGAGATAAGGCTCATCCCAGAAGTAGTTATTAACATCTCTGAAGAGCTTCTTCTTTTGGTATTTGTCCATATTCTTTGGTATTTCTTTAACCACTAGATAGTTCACCAAGTCTGCGTACCAGGGTAAATGAGCTCCAGCAAGCTTATTTTTGAACTGATTCTGGCCTATGACGGACTGTATGCTCAACTCATTGCCTTGGTTTGCAAGGTGCACTAGCGAGTTGAGTGTTGCGAATTGAGTTTTGGCTATTGAGCTACTCGACTCGCCACAGCGTGTAGCAAGTATGGACTCGCCATGATAATTTCTGCTAGTCCTGACTGCAATAAGCTGTTCTTCTAGCATTGAATCATCTATAGGTATTGAATCATCAATCATCATTCTGGACAAGTGATCTACATCCCCATTCTTTACCCCAAGCTTATCAACAACCTCAATATCAAATTCTTGTAGCAGCAGGATCCACCTCAAAAGTCTTGGTTTGGCATCCTTCTTTTTCATAAGGTACTACAAGGCGGCATGATCTATGTGGATAATCACTTTCGAACCAACCAAGTATGACCTGAACTTCTCAACTGCAAAAACCACGGCCAATAGCTCTTTCTCTGTTGTTGCATACTTGGTTTGTGCATCATCCAGCGTGTGTCTTGCATAATATATCACGTTCAGCTTCTTATCTTTCCGCTATCCTAGTACTTGCTCTGACAGCATAGTCACTAACATTACACATGATCTCAAATGGTAAACTCCAATATTGGGCTTGGACAATAAGTGCTGATGCCAACGCTTCTTTGATCTTCATAAATGCTTCTAGACATTCAACATTGAACAAGAATTTTGTTTTTTTGCATAACAGGTAAGTGAGTGGCCTACCTATCTTAGCAAAATCTTTAATGAACCTTCTATAGAACCCAGCGTGACCCAAGAAGCTCCTCACATCTGATGTGTCTCATATTTAGCCTAGTTTTCATCTCATATTAGCATCATTTTTAGTCTTTTAGTTGCACATCATGTCATTTTAGAGTCATTTTGTGTCTAGTTGTGTATTTTAGTCATTAGGACATGCATTTGCATATATTTGGTGTTTTTTGGTCTTTTAGGTGAATGAGACCATGAACTAAGGAGATTGGAGCTTAAGTGAGGAATGGGGATGCTTGGAGGCTTGGGCAATGCATTTGAAGGGAAAGGAATTGAAGATTGGAGGAAACAAGGCCGCGGCCGCGACCCGTCCTGCGACCTGCATAGGTCGCGGGTACGCACGTACAGGCGTACGTACGTATGTCCGTATTGTCACCCAAACGGAGGATACATCATCCGTAAGGTCATCTGCAAGCCCGTCCACAGGTCGTTCATATCCGCGACTGGACACGCGACCGGACGAGGTCGCTGATTACGTCTGACCCGTCCCGCGACCTACCTTCTCGACCCTCACGGGTCGAGACTTCCGATCCGGACTTCAGCCAACCACTCGCGACCCGTCCCGCGACCCAACCAACCTGCGACCATCGTCTACAGGACACATGCAACCTAGGCCACGACCCGCCCGTGCCGCGGCTAGCAACTTCTCTCGACCCAGGTCGCGACCCGTCCGGGTCATGGCCATGTGAACCAAAACTCTTTTAATTTTTAGTTTTATGCAATTTTAGCCGGTTTGTCCCGGTTTATTGGTTTATTTTAAGTGATGTGAAACCCTAATACCGTGTGTATAAATACATGATGAAGGGATCAAACACATGAGGGATATAATTTCATATAGTTTTTAAGATCTAGCATAGTTTTCTCTCTATGTTTTATCAAGAACACTTTGAAGATAGTAGAGAACAACTTGGGATCCCTTTGGGTAACCATTTCGTGGTCATTTCTTAAGTGATTAAGAGTCTCTTGTTCATTATCTATCTACTTTCATTATGTTTTGCTTGTTTAAATTGTTTGTTTGCATAATCATCATGAGTGAGTAGTTGCTTAGAATGGTTTAGGTTTTGGCTAGATCTAGAGTTGGGTAATGGTTGATTGATGCTTAGAATCATTAGAGCCTCCTATCTAGTTGTTCTTAATGCTAGATTCATCTTGATCACATGAGTTTAGATGCTAGGAAAATTATCGCCCGAGAGGTGTTCGATAAAATTCCGAATGACCTATTTTAGGGATCTTTCTCCATAACCATTGAGAGATGATGTTATGAGATTGATTGGTCATAGTGGACTTGATTGTAAAGCATTTGGGAGTCTTGATCCAACAAATGAGAGTTTAGTTGGGTCATTTATCTTGAATAGTCATTAGTGCCATGAGAGTGGGCTAGTCGTGCTATCATTGTTGTGTTCCTTGCCCTAGGCGTGCTTTCATTGTCTCCTTGTTGCATCATTCGTCATTTTCCCATCTTCCAGATCAATTGCCATAGCCTAGATCATTCATATTTATCATATAGTTAATCTCTTGGCTTGATTTCGTTTGTTTTGGTCCATTTAATCTTATTGCTTTGCTTGTTGGTTTTGCTAAGTTTAGGTTGCATTTGCTTGCCCTTGTTTTGTTTGTTTCTTGCTTTAGTTTTTGTTGCTTGCCCATTTCTCATCATCAACACTCTAGATTAGCCAAGAATTTTGCATCCCTATTGTGCAACCTCTTACTCCTTTGGGTCCGATCCTCAAGTGCTTAACAATGGCATGATTGTGTGAGCATTTGTTGAATATAAATTTAATTGATTGTGCTTTGAGTATGCAAATGCTCTCTCATCAATTTGGTGCCGTTGTCGGGGAGTTTGTAGCGTTGCCAATAGGTTTTAGGTTCTAGTTGAGACTAGAGTTTAGTTAGTTTTAAATTTTTGCATTTGGTCTTGCCGTTTGTCTCTTCTTGTGTGTGTTTTTCTTGTAGGTGCATGCTAACCCGAAGTTCACAAGCACAACTACTTATTCAAGAGAACTCGGACATACTCGCCTTAGAGAGAACCAATAGAAGGTTAGCTAACGAAAGACATTTGAAGGAAAGAGAGGATCATCTCATTCGTTTGGGAATGGAGAATTTGAGGGATCTTACGGTTTTAAAGGACATTAACATGTTTTCTATGTTCTTAGTTTCGATCTTCCACATAGTTTATGCATTGCATATATGGGCATAAAACTCCATAAATATTTTTCATTTAAACATATTACATTGCATAGCATGGCATTTAAGGCAATGAAAAAGCATACAAAATTGAAAATTTTTGAAAATGAATTCCACAAAAATAGTGTGTTTATGCAGTTGCATTCATATAGGATTGAGTCTAGCTGCATATGTTGGGAATCATCTTGCTAAGGATAAACATTCTTGTTAGGTTGTTGGCTAGTAACCATAATTAACTTAGTGAGCTGATGATCTTTCTATGTAGAAAGCTGATGGGTAGATCATTCACCTTGGAGACCTATGCTTGTGTTGTGTCTCGAAAGCATCTTTTTGTTTCCTTCTTATCGAACTTAAACCGCCAAATAAGGGCCTAAAGATGCATTGAACACTTTTCTTCCTTGAGTTTAACATGGGAGGAACTAAAGGTGACTTCTTATAAACCCAGCTCATCCAAGGACTCAAATCTGTATTCTTACAGTTCAGCTTAGGCATCAAGGATCTTAAGATTGGATGCTAAGCTTGTATGCAAGTATATGGTGAGACTTCAGAAGGGAACATGGGTTCACTTGTGGATTATGTTTTTGATCTAATGAGTTGCATTTTAAGGTAAGATATTCAATGTGTCTTCAACCTCTCTTCCTTCTCAGTTCGATGCACTTGCTTGAGGGCAAGCAAGGACTATGTTTGGGGGAGTTGATATATGTGCATTTTAGCCCACTTTAGGATCATTATTTAGCACACTTTACATTCATATCCATAGCATTTCTTTCATTTTAGAGTCCTTTTAGGTTCATATTATATACTTTCCATTTGCATTGTATACATACTCCATATGGAGTTATTTTAGGTTCTCTGGAGCATATTTTGGAGCGTTCTAAACGTGACCACCATCATAGATTGGATTTGAGGAATAAGCAAAACAAAGGAAGCAACTAAAGGCCCCATTTAGCTCAACTCGACATGGCAACTCAACCTTATGGGGTCTAGTTCCATCCAAATGGCCTAGAAACGTCAAAATAAAGCACCATAAGCTGTTTTTGAGGACTTTCAACTGAGCTCGACCCTTGAGCTCGACCAAAGGGGGCGAGTGCACCTTCATATGATCACAACTCGCCCAACATGGTGAGAGTCGAGAGTTTCTGCTGGAAAAGTGCAACTTGCCATGCATGGGCCGAGTTGGCCATTTCCAAAACTTTGACCATTTTTTATGATTACTGTTTAAGTAAGGTTTTCCAAGAGGATTATAAATACTCCTCTTAACCCACGGAAACAGGATCCACGTTTTTTGCCCCTTGTTCTTGAGCAAAACTTCATAAAACTCTCTATACTTTTGTAATCATATTTATGGTTTAATGTTTAGTATTTGGCTTTGATTTTTATCTCATTGTTCTCATCTCATTCTCCTCTTTAAGATTATGCACTTTATTTTATTTTCTGGGTTTATGCAATTGTTCATGATTAGTGAGTAGTCAATTAGGGTTCTTAAGGAAATGAGTTAGATTAGTGTATATCTAGGGGTTTCTAAGCTTGCTTAAGGTTGTTTATGTTTAGATCTCTTCATTTTAGTTGTTCTTGAATCTGGTGTTAGGCTTTCATACACCTACCAGGTGTTCGATGAAATGCCTGAATGAGCCTAGTTATGAGATTTGCCTCTTTTGCCCATGATGTTAGTTGTTTAGGCTGTATATTGGCTAGAATAGGTTGTTTCTTCATGCCAATCCATGTGTGGATCGCCTATGACAGTAGGGTCAGATTGCACTTGGGTTGAGTTTTTAGATTCCATGAGAATGGTTCTGATTGCTTTTGAATATATTGCCTAGAGGTCAGCTAATTAGGTTGTTAAGCAAGCTATTAGAACCTCTGGTGATGCATTAGTCATTGATCTCACTCCTCAAGAACCCTTATTTATTTCACCTATTTGCTTTGTTTCTTGCTTTTGAATATATTGCCTAGAGGTCAGCTAATTAGTTTTTGTTTTATATATTGTTCTGCTTTTAGTTTACTTTTCTGTTTCTTTATGCTCTGTTTTAAGCTTATTTCTCTATTTTTATGTTATTTTCTCTGTTTCATCTTTGTGATAATCTAAGAATTGAATTTGGCTTGGATTATATAATTTTATCACATCCTAAGTGCTAGTGACACACTCATTGGTTCGATAACCTTATATACTATAAGGATTTGATAGCAAGGGGTAAAAATCTTGTTATCATGACCCACATCCATGCTACATAGACAAGTCTTGAGTTTGGGTAAGGAATTTTTTGCGATTTTATTAACTCTGTGGTAAGTTTTCATCTATGACAAAATCTACCTCGAAATATACTAAGGGGAAAACTTACCCAAAGAATTAATGAAATTGCGAAAATAAACTGGAGAAAAGAGAAGAAAATCGTGAGAGAAGAAAAGGAGAAAAATAGGAGAAGAAACAAAGAGAATAAGAGAAGAAGAAGAGGAGAAGAAACACGTAAAGGAAGAGGAAGAGAAGTAGAAGAGAATAAAGTAGAGGAAGAGAGGTAGAAGAACTATGGTTTCGCGAGGGAAGAGGATGAGACGAAAAAGAAGAACGAAATTTTTTTTTTTCTATTTCAAAATTTTATAAATCGTAGAAAAAGAAAAGAAGAAGGAAGCTTTCTTTTTCAAATATATTTTTTTTCTGAAAATTCTTTATTATATATTTTTTTCCTCAAAAAAGAAATTAACAAAGTCAATAATGTATGAAAATTTATTTTTCCTGAGATTGGGTAGATATTGTCACATGAAGTATTAGGTTTTTTTTTTTGGAAATTATGGAAGGAACTCTGCACAAGAAAGCATTTGCGCTAGGATTATGCTACTTGTTTTGCTAATGATGGCTAAGTAGCCGCTCAGTGCCAACTTGTTAGTGGAGGGACTAAAGATTGGATTAAGAATCAAAACACAATAGGGAACTGTGAAACGTTTCATGACAAGAGAAGAACATTGTGGAAAGGTATATACATTCATATCTTCACACTATAAAAACAAATTGTCTTGAATCAAGCAAGGGGCTTTTGTCTCAGGGAAATTGGTCTCGGATAACATTTTACTAGCGCATGAGATGATGCAAGCTCCTAAGACAAATCCTCGCTGTTCCAAGAACTTTATGCTTATAAAGACTGACATGTCTAAGGCGTATGATAGGGTGGAGTGGGATTTTTTGGAACCTTTATTCCATAAGCTTGGTTTTGATTCTACTTGGATTGCGTGGATGATGGAATGTATTGGGACGATTTCGTATTCGGTTGTTCTTATTGGTCAATCACATAACTTCATTAAACCTTCGAGGGGTTTACATCAAGGTGATCCGATGTCGCCGTATACTTTTATTTTATGTGCCGAAGCTCTTATCCATGTGATGAAGAGATCTGAACAGGATAAACGAATCTCTAGGATGAGAATTGCGAAATATTGTCCTTCGGTGCAGCAGCTCCTCTTTATCTATGATAGCTTGTTTTTGTGCAAGGCTACTCTCTTAGAGTGGGATGGAATTTTGAGGTGTCTTTGGCTGTATGGCTCTGCATCTGGTCAAGAAATTAATTTCTTAAAGTCCGCTGTGAGCTTTGGTGATCGAATTGATCCAATGATGAAGCATTTACTTGGTCTTCTACTTGATATCACAAATAAAGGCGGTTATGGTAAATATCTGGAATTACCCGAGTGTTTAAGTGGATCAAAACGGGAGCTTCTTAGCTTTATTACTGACTGACTTATGCAACAGTTGAGTGGTTGGTATGAGAAGACTCTTTCACTTGGTGGGAAAGAAATTCTAATCAAATCGGTAGCGTTGGCTTTACCGGTTTATGCCATGTCGTGTTTTAAGCTCACTAAGCACCAATGCCAAAAGCTTCAAAGTGCCATTTTGAGTTTTTGGTGGAACGATAAGGAAGATAAACGCAAGATTCATTGGTTTGCTTGTCAAAAAATGATGGTGGTATTGGTTTTAAAGACATTAATGATTTTAATCAAGGTCTTTTAGCTAAGCAAGCTTGGCTTTTACACTCCCAGCCAGGATCTCTTGTTAGTCGTGTTTATAAATCACATTACTTTGCATCCTCATGTTTGTTGGAGGCGCGACAAGGTACTCGTTCTTCCTATGCTTGGCGAAGTATTCTCTTTCGTCGTGACTTGTTAACTAAAGGCTTCCTTTGTTCCATTGGTAATGGCTGTAATACGAAAGTTTGGGAGGATAAGTGGATCCTTGACACTCTTCCTCGTCCTCCATTTACTATTGGTTCTATCGCTAATTTAAACCGGTCTGTAGACTCTCTTATTGACTCCAATAATTGTTAGGATATGGGGTTGTTGCAATCGTTGTTCCCTAAGGGTGATGTAGCAAATTTTTTGTCTCACCTCCTTCGTGTGATTTGCAAGATGATTGGTTATGGCCCTCTATCAAGAATGGTACTTGCTCAGTCAAAAGTGGTACGTCTCTTGCTGGAAAACTACGAGTTTCTCCGCGAATTTTTTCTGCTCTTGAATCATGTATTCTAAGTGCAAAGAAAAGAATTTGAAAGTTAAAAATGAATCCAAAGATTAAGTTCTTTTTATGGAGGACTCTCTCTGGAGCTTTAGGAGTGGCGGATTGTATGCGTGCTCATGGTATGCAAGTTCACCCCTGTGTCAACTTTGTCATCAAAGTCGTGACTCTATTAGTCATGTTTTATTTGAATGTGGTATTGTATCTCATGTGTGGCTCAAGGCAGGTATTTCTCTCCCTACTTTTACTGGTTCGGATAGCATTGTTTCGTATATTGGTTGGCTTTTGGATTTTATTTCCTCTGGCCCTATGATCTTAGAAAGACGTGTTGCTATTCCTTGGATCATTTGGAATGTATGGAAACATCGAAATAAAAAGATTTTTAGAACTTTTTTCACAATCTGGATGTACTTCTTGCACAAGCTTTTGAAAAGGTGGAGGAATGGAGGCAAGTTAATACGTCCCCTTCTATTCTGAGGGTTACATCTTCTGGTGGTCGATCTCAACACCTCTCGTCGTCTTGGAAATTGCCTGCGGATGGATTTTAAGTGTAACTAGGTCAATGACACAAGTTTTTGTGGTGCTTCATGGTTGTTACGTAACAGCTCTAGTGATGTTCTTTTCCATGCTAGAGATGTGGTTTCTGCGTTGCGGAGTTGTGATGACGGCTTATTCAAATGTCTACTATAGGCTATGCATAGTTTGGTTGATCTACATGTATCTAAGGTTGAGTTCTGGGTTGAGAGTTCTCAAGTTGTGGCTGCTACTTTGAACTCGAGAGATTGGCCACGATTTCGATCCTTTTTGGACTGTTTTCAATGTTTTTGGCGTAAATTCAGCTATTGCTCTGTCTTTTCCTCTTCTCCTTTTGCGAATATTGCTGCTCGGAAAATAGCTGTGAGTGTGACCCAAGAAGGCCGTTATCATTCGTATTTAGTGTCAGGTGCACCTAATTGGCTCTTTCCTGTTCTTGAAGACAATCGACGTTCACATGGCTCTTCGCTTAATATGTGAATGATTTTGTTCTTCTCCTTTTGCTTTTTTTGAGCTTTTGATCTGTTTTATCTTGTTCAAACTCTCCACTTTTGTGGCTTTTATTTCGTTAATGATTCAATGACGAAAAAAATATCAATCACATATTACACTACAGAAAAAAGTAGAATTCAGACGTAGATCTTGATGGAAATATATTGCATGTCGAATTTTGTTTTTGTAACGGTTTCTGGATAGAACTCCACTAAAAAATTCGTCTGACATCATCATGAAACGATCTCAAATTTTTTGGTTCAATAAAGAGGAATCCAAACAGACTAGAAATAACGCATATCCCTCTGGATCCGACTAGAAAGGGTCTAAATTTACGAGATGAATACAGAGAATTGCGTACAAATTACATCCCATTAAAACATTCCGGACACATTCAGATGAAAATATTCGTACAGAAATAATATAATTAACCCTAGGGTAAATCGGGACATGATCTATTGAGTCTGTTTTGAAGAAATGAGAATCTGTTATATCTACTGTTGATCTAACACCAAATCAGTTTTAATGAAACTTGATCTTCCCATTTTATCCTTCTCTTCCCCTTTCTAAAAAATTAAAACAAAACAGAAAAATTAAAGAAAAAAATTACCAAAAATTAAACTATGTCGGGACGAAGCTTTATTCTTCTTCCCAGATTCGACGACAAGGATGTGCTCCAACGATGGTGATATCCTCGCCGCCACGGGGATCCACCTTAGTCAAAGCTCTATTTCTGCATAACTTTATTGCTCTGAACCTTTACCTCGTCTCCCATGAACGTAATGTTATTGAAATTGTATATAGCTTTCTTTCTCTGATTTTGAGACTCGATTGTCAAAGCTCTTTCTCTGCATCACTTTCTTGATGATTTTGGCAGCATATTTTGTAGAATGTATTTAGTGGGAATCTAGGTCAACTAGCTTATTTGTAGAATGTATTCGATGGGAAAAAATACGTTGTAGATGGAACCCATTTTTTCTTAGGTGTTTTCGCAGCTGTATAACTGGGTAAAACTAGTACTGGTGATATTATTCTGGTAGAGATCATATAACTGGGGAAAACTAGTTTTAGTATTACTTAATTGATTTAGTTTTTGGCATAATACAACGAGCGAGGAGGTCATTCTATGGTTTCAATGCCAAGGTCGATTTGAAGGATGTCTAATGATACAACAAGCAATAGAGGATATTACCTTGTCAGTGATGGAAGAATGTCTATACAAGAGACTTGAGTTAGATGAAAGCAAGGTTATATTGAAATTGAGTTTCTACCCACCTATGGTCGAATGTTCAATGGAAATGACTATCTCTAATGATGTGAATTTGCATGGTTATCTATTGTACGTTGATGAACATAATGTTAGATGTCAATTGTTTGTGGAGGCGATAAATAGACCAGAAGAGCCTCAAGAAACGTTGGGACATGTATCGAGAGTGGTTAGAAGTTCGGTTGGTAAGAACTATGATGTGTAATGATGGTGAAATTGCAGCCAATGCTATAAATGTATATGTAGAACCAGAAAGGGTAGGTAGATGATGTAATTGAACCACAAGATGTATGTATAAGGAGAATGGATATTGATGATAAGTTTGTTAAAACTATAGCTGTATTAGAAAGTAGTCAGCTCATATAAGAATGGGATGACGGTTTGGGGTTAAGATTGCATAAAGAATTTTGGAATAAAAAGTCATTGCTAGAATCTGTGGAAAGAGGATAATTTGGCAACAATTTTGGGTTTCATATTAAAAAATCTGAACCAGCACGATTGGTGTTAGAATGTAAGAAAGAAGGATGCAATTGGAATTTAAGAGCTTCAATGATTAAAAATATTGAAATGTTCTGTATAAGAAAGTACACAAAGATGTATACATGCTCTTGGACTAGTCAGAGTGAGAACGGCCACACGAAGAGGCAAGGTACACCACAATTACTTGCATATCTTTTGGAAGAGGAATTTTCAGGATAGCTGAACACTCCAACTCCTAAAGTTATTATGGATCTTGTTAAGACAAAATTAGGTGTGAGTATATCGTACTCAACAATGAGGAGAAAGAGGGCACTTGCTGTAAGTAATTTGCGTGGAACTCAAGAAGAAAGCTAGAAGATGCTGTATTCATATTTGTATATGTTAGAGAATGTGAATATGGGTGCTAGTATTCAAGGGTTTAAGGTGATGAGAAAAATCATTATTGTGGATGCAACATTCGTGAAGAACGAATATGGTGGTGTCCTAGTTTTTGCCATAGCACAAGATCCTAATAGTCATAATTTTCCTATAGCGTATTGTGTACTTGGTGGAGCAAATGATGCTAGTTGGACTTGGTTTTTCGAGATGTTGAAAACAGTTATACCTTATACTAATAATTTGGTATTTATGAGTGACAGAAATGCAAGGTTAATCGGCACCATAGGTAATGTGTGTTCAAAAGTTTATCATGGGTACTGCATATGGCATATGACACAAAATGTGAAAGGTCATGCAAAAGGTTCAAATAAAGGTGTAGTTGGATGGAAATTCATTGAATTGAGTAGGCTGTATATAGTGGCTGATTTCAACTGTGAGTATTCCTTGTTTGAGAAAAGGTTTCCATCTGCAGCCAAATATTTAAAGGAGAGTTTTGTGAAAGAAAAATGGGCAAGGTGCCTTTTCCCGTGAGAAGGATACAACATAGACACAAGCATCAATGTGGACTCTATGAAAATGTTTTTAATGATGCAAGGAAATACTCTCTAATCCTGATAACAAGGTTTTTGGCCTTTGCTATCAAATCTAATGCAGTACAATAAGTATCAAACAAAAGTGTGTTACTATCACTAAGGGTATGGGGCGCTATTCTGATTCAAGCCAAATCAAAACAAGGTGATTCTGTCACAATCAACTAACAGGATGAAAAAAAAAGAGTATCAAAACTGAGCAGTAACCTAAAAACAGAGTGCTGCGAATAGAGAAATTTAACACAAAACAGAGTAATAGATTGTAAGTAATGAATGATAAATATGGGTTCATGAGGAGAGTAGAGTCAGCGATCTTGGCCTAACCATGGGTTTTAGATAATATCTAGCAACCTATTAAGCAAGCCTTAGGCTAAGGATTCAAAAACAATCAAGCCATTCTCATGATCATGACATTTCAGCCTGAGCGTGACCTAACCCAAATCTCTTGGTGATTACACCCTCAGACAGGCACAAAAAAACAATCCTAAACAACCAACTAACCTTCTAAACAACCAATCTCATGGGTCAGAAAAGCTAAATCCTAGATCAAACTAAGCCTAGCATATCATCAAACACCTTTCAGACATGACAACTGCGAATCATCTTTCAAGTGATCAGGTTGAAACAAACATTAAGACCATTCAATCTAGCAAGACCTATGACAAAATTTAAGCAACAAGACAAAAACCCCATGTTCAGATCTAGATCTACTCCATCTCCTCACAAAGCCCTAAGCAAACTACTCACTAAGCATGGTGAGAAGTACAAACTGAAGCATATAAACGAAAGATATAATGAAAGACTAAAATCGAAGCTAAAAATGAGATTAAACTAACCAAACTTGAATTTCAATAAAGATGCAAGGTGTTTATCAAAGAGGCAAAGAAAAATGACAAAGGAAAATAAGAAACTGCTTTAGGACTAGCCATGCTTGAAAGGTGTTTGATGATATGCTAGACTTAGTTTGAGCTAGGATTAGCTTTTCTAACCCAAAAGATTGGTTGTTTAGAGGGCTAATTGGTTGTTTAGGGTTGCTTCTTTATGCCGGTCTGAGGGTGTAATCACCAAGAGATTTGGGTTAGGTCACGCTCTAACTAAGATATCTTGACCATGAGAATGGTGATATTCATGCATTTTTCCCATTTTAGCTTCATAGTTTGCATATGTTTGCATTCATTCACATTCCATACTATGCATTTTAGAGTCCCAATTAGGATAATTCTTGAATTTGTATAGCATTTGGAGCATTTCAGAAACTTTGGAGCAATTTGGAGCACTTTGGGTCAATTCGGAGCATTTAGGAGCAACCAAGCATGAAGACTGCAAGTTAAGCCTAGAACTAAAGAGTTAGAGCCAAAACATCAAGAAGTGAGGATTTTACGAGCTAAGTACTCAAAACTGCCTTAGCCAACTCGCCAGGCATAGGCGAGTCCAGAGTCCCATACTTAGCCAAAAATTGCAGTTTTGGCTGAAATCATCAGGCTCAACTCGCCATGCATTAGCGAGTCCAAGCTTAAGAACTTAGCTAATTTCCAGATTTTCAAGGCCTAACTCGCCGTCACTCCCACCTGACACTGACGAGTTGGACATTCCAGACTTAGCCAGAACTCATGTTTTTGAAGCTGAGCCATTCCAACTCGCTAGAGTGTGACGAGTGCAGCCCAGATTGAGCATTTGCTGAAGCTGAATTTTCCAGAACTCGACCCCTCAACTCACCAGACACCTGAAGCAACCGACTTCATTTTATTTTACTGACTTTTTATGTTTTGTTGACTTAAAATTAGGACTTCCGTGTTTCGGCCCTTTATGTCAGAAAAGCACAACAATTCTCTTTAACCTAGTTTTTGCCGTTTTTAGCTAGTTCCATATTTTCTCTCTGCCTCCTTCTTTGTGTTCTTGCTGTTCTTGCTGTTTTTCATGATTCTGCTTGAATCTCACCTTGGGTTGTTAGATCTCGTTTTCGTTTCTTTCTTTATGCCTTTAATTATGTTTTGTGGGTTTTTTATTCTTCATTCAATGAGTAGTGAGTAGATTTCTTAGGGCTTGGTGAGGAGATGAAGTAGATATGAGTAGATTTCTGGGTTTATGATGTTTGTGTTTGAGTATGTTCATAGGTGGTGCTAGACTGAATGTCCTTAATGCTTGAT
>OVAX01001267.1:0-49358 GCA_900406405.1 Lepidium africanum | reverse complement strand
CTTTTCATTTAAAAGCTGGTGAAGTGTCTGCCATTGATCAAGAGACAGCTCAGGAAACACAAAATCATTTGAAGTAGTTGCTTTAGCTGTTCTAGCTGTTGCAGTTGGAGGCTTTTTGTCCCGAGTTGCAGAGTTCCCTTTTGTCTTTCCCACATTCTTATTTGCTTGTTTCTCAGCTTTCTCCAAGCACCAATCGGGAAAACCAATCAATTGCTAGCATCCTTTCTTCTCATGTCCCGACCTTCCACAGTGAGAGCACAGTACATGGCGAGTACTGCCAAGAATTGTTGAAGATGACTGAATATTTCCATTTGTTGAATTTGCTTCTCCACGAACAAGAAACCCAACAGCATTCTGATTATATTCTTTTTCCAGGGAAGAAGCCAATCTTTGTTCTTCTCTAACTACATGAGAATAAGCGGAAGCTAAAGATGGCAAAGGATCAAGTCCTACAAGAGTAGTACAAACACTCCCAAATTTGCTATCATCTAAACCAAGGAGAAATTGATGCAATTTCTCTTCCTCTTTTTCTTTAGAAATCTGTGTTCTCGCTCCACAAATACATGAAGGAAGCGGTTTATAAATTCGCAATTCTTCCCACAAAGAACACAAAGAACCATAGTAATCAAGTACTGTTCTGCCATTTTGTTTACATAAAGAAAGTTTTTCTTTAATCTGATGAATACGAACACTGTTACCAACAGAAAACCGTTGCTTCAATTCTTCCCAAAGCAGCTGTGCATCAGAGATAAAGGTCACAGTTGACTTTACCTTTGGTTCGATTGAAGCACGAATCCAACCAATCAACATTGAGTTCACCGTTTGCCAGTTTTCATAATCTGGATCCGTCACCGGCGGTTTAACTAGAGTACCGTTGATGAACCCGAGCTTCCTCTTAGCTTGCAAAGCATTCAAGAACTCCACTGACCACTCGTTATAATTGTCGCCATTCAAGAGAATCGGAGAAATCAATGAACCTGGGTTATCAGAACTTGACAGAGTGTACGGCGAAACTATCGCTAGAATCGCAACCATCGCTCCATGATTTTGATTGTTTTGTTCATCTAAATTCGCCATTGATAAACACGATACAACAACGACGAAGACGAAGCAGTAAATGAAACAAAGACGAAAACTATCGCCGGAATCTCAGCGATTCTTTCGCCGGAAAAGAAGAAACAAGCTCAAAGAATCCTCAGAGGATCTTGGAGCTCTGATACCATATAGATTTTGTTTCAACAACGAACTGGTTTTGCATTTCATTAATCGGAGAAGATATACAGATAGGTTTAGTCCGGTTTACCATGACCAAACACTAGATTTCGGTTTAACCAAAATAAACCGAAATTACAAACAATTGGAGAGAATGAAGAAACAATCGTGAGAAGGAATTAGTCTGAAACCTCTACTTCACTATGGCAATTCCCTTAGCTCCAATAAAAACAGATTCTTTGCACCAAAAAAAAATCTACGCAGCCAAAATTGGGAAAGAAATCTAATCCTAAAGAGGTCATTGAGTTGTTAACTGACTGGGACCCCTTGAAGATAGAAAGGAACCAAGAAAATAAGTATGTCAGAACAGAACTTAGCTTACTTTTCAAATTGTCTTTCTCGGAGTGCAAAGCAGAACCAGAACATGCTTCAAGACCTTCAGCTGTTCTTGTTAACTTCCTTTTCTCTGGAAAATGGTGTAGGTTATCTTGCTCAGCTTCTCTATCATCCATATCACAGCCTCTCCTTTCTCTGCTCCCCTTATCAACACACTTCCGCTGCTCTCTTTGCATCTTAACCATTGTTTTATCATCATAAAACACTATAATCACCCCCGGGTAACAACAACCCTTTCTCTTTGGCGTTCCTGGTGATAAAAAGATGTAGCGGACCTGAAAAAATAGAACTATTGAATGTATGAAACGTACTTTGTCCACTTGCATTTGACGAAGCAGAGGAGGGCTTGATCCTCGGTCATAAAACTGTTGGGCCTGACTCCAGCTATACTGCGCTGCTGAATGAGACGGCAAAGACGCTGGCAAAAACCTAGTAAACTCCTCAAGCAAATCCGTACGGCCCTCAAGAAGAATATATACCTATAACCTAGATAGTCCAGAGTTAGAAAATCTTCCAAAATTTTTGAAGTGACAACTGCGAGATGAAGCAAGTACCTCATCATAAACTTCACCAATCTCCTTGTTTCCTTCCGGTACATATCTGAGATTTCCAAGAAAGATTTGGAGACATGTTCGCTGTGCTTGAAACGCTTCTGCAGACAATAAAGAGGCCAGTTCATTGAGAAACTAGGTGTAAGGGCAGTTCATAAGCGAGAACAACAAGAGCACATTTTCGCAAGCACCTTAATTTATTCAAAAAATTTATGGCTTCATGAAATTCTACAGACTTCTTTGGCAGAGCTTCTTCTTTCTCAAAAAGCGTTATTTCATATCCCTTTGGCAAAAAGGCGTTGAATCCATATATTAAGTTGTTAAGTCTACTCTCGTGCAATCACTTCGCCTGAGTCAGTTCTGAAAACGCAAGACAAAGAATTAATTTGACGCCACGTATCAATTTACAACGTCAGTACTTGAAATTTCACTCCAACGGAAAGTTGAAGACCTTACCTTTGAGCCTTATAATTGTTTTATAACCTCGAGGAGCTTGTCATATTTCTCTGTTCGATCTTGAAACTTCTCCTTTACTTCCTTCAGGTAAGACAACATCTAGCTTTTATTATTAATTCTAAAGTGTAGAGAACAGATAATTACAATATAAGAACATTATACAATCAGATAGGACTAACAATGCGTAAGGGAGGGCGAGAAATTGCTATATTTGTATAGGACAACATAGATAACTGCAAACTTTAAATATAGCTGCAACAAAGTTAAATCAAAACTTGAAAATAATGTAGGGTTATTTACTACATTTTGGCTAGGCTTGACAAAAGCATCCTTCACCCTTATTCCGCCTGCACTAGAAACATTATGCACTCTGAATATGATGATTCGAAAAAAAACAACACCTATTTAGGGGCCAGACATTGCAATACTTATATAGCTCAACAAAAAGGTTATGACTGAAAAACGGGAATAGAACTGTAAAAGAGTAATATAACTTAATATAATTGCAAACACTTAATATAACTGGAAACAACATTATTAACAGCAAATGTATTAGTATAGTCATCACATTGATAAAAACTGAAACCAACTATTTTTTGTCTGCCATGTTGTCCTTCTTCAGGAGAGAGATATCATGTGTCACGGTCACTGCTTCTTCACGCTCAAACAGGGTAGTATAGTAAGGGCTAGACAGCAAGGTTGGGACCCTAGTGTTCAGCTCCTTACGAATGGAGTGGAAGGCAGCATGCGTAATGGTATGGATGTGACTTGTGTGTATCCGTAATGGTTTGGGTTTTAAGATGTTGCTGTTATTTTGCAGTTATGCGGATGATTTGCTGCAAAACAGAACTAAATCGCATCAACTGTTGATGGCATCTGTAATGTTTTTGCATCAAAATTAAATAATTGCAGTTATGTTTTCCATTTGCAGTTATATTGATCTTTTCAATTCTTTTTCTCGTTTCAGCTATTTTACTTTTTTCAGTCATGACTTGGGTTCATTTGTCAGGTTTTAACCCTTTAAATTCAAAAACTGTCTATTCCTGAAGAATTCTTTCTCCTCAGGGCTGAGCGCTCCAAGCAGAGACTGAAACCATGTGATTCTCCGATAGACATTCACCCTTTTTCCTGCCGGAAAGTGGTCATTCGCAATCAGCCACTATAGAAGGTTGTTTGGGGCCATAAGCAAAACTGTGTAACCAAGAACACACATACATTAAAAATATTAGCTGCCAATAAACTATACGAGAGTTACTATTTTAAAAACACAAATAAGAAAAGCATTATTGCAAAATCAAAATATTACATAAGTCTGAAAGTTTTTGCAAGATTTCATGCTTTTCACAGTAAGTCAACTGTAAAGTTGTCTGCTTTGTTAAACATTAATGAAAAAGACATCAAAAGATGTTGGTTAACTAAATGAAAAGCAACACAACAGCAATAATCAAAAGCGCTCCAAGCAGGTCTATAATTATTTTCAAAACTTTCAAGTTGAGAGATAACAAAAACATTACTTGCAAAATCAGAATGTTACAAAAATCTAAACAATTTTACACAGATTTCACACTTTCACAGTACGCCAAAAACACATACTCAGACCCAGTAATACAGTAGAAGAACACAAATCTTCGAAAAATCATGTTCTAACTTAGACTAAGGCTCAGTCATGCCAGTTATACAGTTATGCGGTTATCAGGTCTTCGTCTCCGGCTACATAGAAGTTCGGTGAGATGATGGACTGGTCATTAAACTTCAAATAAAATTTATGTGGTTATTACGTATATAAATATGCAAAACAAATATGTATCGGGTAACTAATGTATTAGAAGTCAACTAATTTGTTTGCATATATCGTTAGAAACAAGTTGAAGAACTTGTTGTTTAAACTCACCAACGAAGAACACCAAAACTCATACCACACCCAAACGAAATCTAATTCTAAAACTCACTAATGAAAAATACCAAAACCTAGACCACACCCAGGAATCAAACAACAGCACACACCCATAAATCAAATGAAATCTAAAGTTATGTTCAAGCATAGAAGTTGAAAAACATACATTGGATTTTCAAAATAAATTCAATCATATCTTACGAAAATCGCCAACCAAATCCTATATTCCCTCTTTAAACATATTTTTTTGTTCAATAGCCCACATTTTAAGAAGAAAAATAACCCAGTTCTTAAGTAACAATATCCACAAACCTATGAAAATCGCAACTATATATTATTACTTAGGGTTTTCCAGATCCAAAAGTTCGTAAAAATTACCTAATTAACCAGCTCAAAAATAGAAAACACACAACACCTATCCCACAACAAGAAATCGAACACAATAATTTAAAAGATGCTAACTCATAAACTTATTGTGTAATTGGGAACAAAAATGAGTCATTGCATAAAACATAAATCCTAACTAAATGAAAATTTGGTTTGAATATGATATCAATAAAACAACTAGAGACATAAAAAGCTGGGAATGAGAGTACACTCTCTAACCTAGTTCGATCTAGGATTTTGATGTGACGTTATGAGTCCTCGACGCTGAACAGTGATATTGAGGATAAGTTAGGAGAAGGGATATTAATGAAAACTTCTTGAGAATGTTGAGGAGAATCAGAGAAACAAATGAAGAAGAAAAAGAGGAAGAACAACAATGGTGAAAGACTAAGGGAGAGAGAAGATAAAGTTTTTGTTTTGTTTTGTTTTGAGAGCAGATATTTTAACTTTTAAAAAAAGCATCTAATAAAATATAATTTTCCGATTGTTGAGATTTAGGGGCAAAATAGTCAACAAGTTAAACACAATAGCCTATAATTTTTAGTCTTCCTCTATAACTAAATACTATAACTTTTTCTGATATCCATTGTAATTTACATTTAATGATATCAAAACTTTATATTTCATTTGATTCATTTTAATAAATCCTTCTGCTATTTGCATATACTTAATCTACATAAATCAAATGCTCAGTATTTCAAATAATTAGAAAAAATGAATATGCCGAGTTGCTCTCAGTCTGGTGGTTAGGATGATCCAGTTAATGACTTGACACCAGGGTTTGATTCATAGCCGCTGCATTATGGTAGCTTAAAAAAGAGATTTTAGGGGTGGGGTTTAGACTATGGATCGGGGCTTATCAATCCAATGTTGACAGGAAAAAATGAATATTTTAAACATTATTAGTTTTCGATAAATTACTTAATTATCTTGTCTATTAAAATTTTCAAATTAAATACATTGTAAGAAAATAATCTTGACTAATAATTTTGTAGAAATGGATGCAGGGTCATCAACCATCTCATCAGTTCTGTGTTACAAATTGCTTATTTTACAGAATGATTTTCGCACACCTAGTTAGAGGAATCGAAAAGTATATTCGGTCTAACATACTTGGAGAGTTGCTCAAAGTGGTCATTGGGATCAAAAAATTCATATTATTGTACCAAGACAAGGTGAGATTCAACATAAATTTCCTGTGAGGTATGCATCGATTAGTGTGTCTGCAAATAGATATGTAGCTAATGGATATCAAGTCCAGTTTAGAGTGATTATGAAGTACCAAATATGTTTTCTACAAAATAAAAAAAAATAAAAAAGTTCCAAACATGTTGGCTGAGAACTTAGGTCGTATATGTCATTCATGAACTTATCCGCACCGCATCAATCACCTTATTAGCTACATAGAAGAAGATCGTAGTGGCATGATTGACAATTGTGACCAAACTTATTTGGAAGGTTTAGAAGACAGTGCCAGGCAAATGATGGAAGTGATTATGGTGGGATTCTAACCTCTTTGGCCTACAATAGAGATTTTTGTTCTTTTCACCTGAAACTCTAACATAAGATCTTCCCAAACTCAATGACAAAAACTCCACAAATAGTCTAAGAAATAGATATTCAAGTTCAATATTCCAGGAAATTTAAGTCAAATTAGAATTAAGAAATATTGAGAAAGCGTTTGAGATTCCAAATTATTGTTATTGTTAATTTTAAATAAAACTGATGATTTTCTCAGCCGCAAAAACATTTTAGCTCTTAATGAGATGAAGTGAATTTATTTTTGTTACCTTGAAAGAGTGTTAAAAGGTCTTGACCAATGTATGTCTAAAGTTTATATAAAAAGCAAGCATTTGATAGTAGTATTCATGAACATCCTATATATAGTCAATATACTATATAATCAATCATCTGATGATGTTCTTTTTGAATCCAGCATCTCATACACACACACTGTATATTGACTATATATATATATATATAATGTAAGTTGCTAATCTAGTTTAACAATATTTTAACAATATGTTTCTTAATTCTAAGTAAAGTGGCATCCTCAGCCACAAGAATTGAATCGGAGAACTCGCCCTCGTGTCTCAAAAAGAATATGTCAAATTCTATGTAAAGACTCTGTAACAAATATACTTTACAATTTTTCGTACAATTTTACTGTACACATATAATGTTTTTAAATTAAATATTTGGTTATAAAAGTTTTTTGGAACTACAAAAGAAGAGGCTTTATTTAGAAACCCTATGGATTTATATTCCATTGTTACTTTAGGGCACTTAAACTCATGTAAACTTCCCCATGCCTTCTTTGATTACTCCAAGAATAATCTTTGTTTTCTTCATTTTATACTCTTTGTCGGTACCGACTTTCTATATTTACTATTATAACTTCTTTATTTTGGAATTTCTGATTATAAATAAAATAATTTTACATTAAGAATATTACATAACACTTATATGTTCTTATATATGTAATTCTTATGATATATGAATCTTCAATGAAAGCTAGGATCCACAACCGTGGAGGTAAGATTTTTCTTTGACAAATGATCCCACCAAATCCGATCTATAGCTAATATTCTTCTCTCAACATTCCTAATAATATCACAAGGAATAAATGAGATTTTTTTAAGTATGAAAATCGTAACGAAAATAGACATTTAACTAATTGACTAAAGACACTTTTCCATATATATAATATTTCTCGAAATTTGAATAACTTTGTAAACTAATATTTGTAATATTATATTTTTATTTTTAGTTCTGGCTAGCATCTACAGTTACCGATGAGAAGTGGCTTTTTGTCTTGCCTATGGAATTGTTGGAAAACCCTAGTTTTCACCTTTTCTCCGAGTTCTGAACAATCTTGTATATATATATGAACTTCATACGCATCAATTAACTCTTAGTCACTTCCTTAATATTGACAAACACATAATGATGAAGCACACAAATGCCAAGTTGATCACACTCGTTCTATTGTTTTTCTTCCTCATGATGATGATGATAATGATACATCTTCCCCATGCCCTTCAAGGTTAGTTCATTGACAAAACTCTTAGGTTTCTATTTCCTTTTCTTATTTAATCTTGTGATCTAGATCAAGATGATGCTCAAATACACACACACACAACACACATGTATTTATGTTTTTGGTTGTCTCTTTTCTTATAAATGTCATATATTTATCTCTATGTGTGTGAGTGTACATGTTGATCATACTTATTGTTGTCTATATAAGTAGTGTCTATATACCTAAATAAACGGTGTAAACATGTGAAGCCATGATATTAATGTTGCTGTTGTATTGGAGAATTTAATTTATAGTTATAAATGTAGGTGGATCCGAATATGAAGATTATGGTCTTATGGTGAGCGGAACTAATTATCTCTTCTTGGCCCGAAAGGTACATATTTTTCTTATATTTAGTTGAATTTATGAATACTTCAATATTTAGTCTTACATGATGATTATGTTTAGATCACAATTCCGAAAACCGCCATGAAAATATATGTTGCTATACAGTGGTTGCTAAAAAAATTTATGGTTAAGTGGTGGTTTTTTAATTATTTTTTGTGGCTTTTTGATAATTTTTAGAAATTTTAACCATGAACATTTTTCCTGAATAGATCGTGGTTATAGATAGCTTATAATCCAATAATTTCTGAATGTTTGACCGCAGTTAAGAAGTTTTAAACCAAGAGATTCTGAAACAAGATCAAAAAAAGGTTTAGTATCGAGAGATTCAACAAAAGAGATCGATAATCTAATGAGAAGTGATTATCCAACACGTGTTAAAGGGAGGAAAAGGAGTCCAATTCATAACTGACTGATGCCAACATCAATCCTCATTACTATATAGTACTTTCAGAAACCTTTTTTGTTTTTGGTCTACAGTTTAAGACACTTAGAAGAAGTTCATGTATCATGTTAATTAAGAAAAACAAACTTAGAAAATGTTGTTAAGTCTATATATATATATGTACATGTACAAATATATTTCGTTACCTTTTTTTTTGCTTACTTAAAGTTAAAGCAAGTGTACTCTTCTCTTACTTAGCTTAAACCGATTATGTTCTTTTACTAGTTGAACATTGGGCCCAATTGGCCGGTCCATTAGCTAAATTCAGCGGGACTCGATCCCTGAACATATAAATGTGTTTACTTTTAGTGGACTTACCATATACCACTAGACTAAAAACCACTTGCAAAAAAATTATATATCTAATCGTCAATTATTTTAATAGTGATATATGACGATGACCGCGACTAATGATTAACAACAATCTTATTGTTATTTTCGAAATCAGTCAGTTATGTTGTTCTTTTGCTAGTAACAGGAACTTATGGCTAAAATATCCACATACTCAAATTTATGGTCGCTGGTCACACTCGCTGCCAAGATTCAATGATTTGCATACTAATAAAGGAGAGATTCATTGATTATTATACTCTAATAGTTTTCTTACCGTTGGATGTTATATTTCAGTCCAAGATTCAATGCTTACAAGAAAATAAAATACAACACTCATTTATTTTGTCAAATAATAATTATAATGTGTGACATAATTTTACACTGCAATTTTTTATTTATTTAGCTACCAAAACTGTAAGGCCATGGATGATGACAATGATAATGGTGCCAAAAGATAAATTTGCAAACTAATAAATGAAAGATTCAAATATTCTTCTGCATCCATGGAAGCTCTTCAGATATCTCTGTACACCAAAGAACCCTTAATAACTTCTTATATGTTCATTTAACAAAATCCATCTTCAAGACTGATATATATATATATATATATATATATGTATATATAAAATCCCCCATAGATAACTTCACTACTCATCCATTCATGTTCTGCATCCTCTGAATCTGATCATCATTTGGTTTCTTCTAGTGAATTGCCATTATTCTCATGTAGTAGCTGAAGACATTCATATGGATTAGCATAGAAGTAATCTTCTTCTTTTGGTCTATTTGGAATCACTAATCGTCTCTTTGGCCCTCCCATTCTTGTAGCGTGAAAGGATTTAACCATGGTTGAAAACACTTCCCAGCTCAATAATCCTTGATAGTATTCATCTATTAGCTTAACTAACAACTTTCGGTTTAGCTCAATCGTCTTCTTAAACCCCAAGAACCTGTATGTGATTTCAATGCACTAATTAGCCATTGATGGAATGAAACATTATGTTTTCTATATATTCAAAATGTTACAATGAATTATTCATTTACCTGCGATGACCTTCCACGACTTTGGCCATGTTCCCATAATATGTAGGAACAAATATATCACTTTCCAAAGAGATAAGGTAATCAAGAGCAGCCATTTGAGAAGAATGGTTCTGACAAAAACTCAAATCAGTGGAATCGAGTAGAGTTTCTTTCCTGACCTGTGTTTGATAAAAAATTATCGGTTACTTAACCACTGAGCCAAAGATTAAGATATTGAGAATTTTGGAGGATAAACTCTTGCATTTTGCTACTAACCACATTTGGAAAAACGTCTGTTAGAGCCTTTAACCTCCTTTTACCACCGTATATTTCTCCTGCAGCTATGTAAATCTGAACATTACGGTCAATCCCCAATGCGGCTAGTGTAAGAGCTGTTTCTTCTGGAGTTAATGGACAGAGACCTTCCTTCCTCTTCAACTCGGAGTTTATTACTTTCTCTTTCCACCATGGATAAGCATATCTACACAACAGATAATAAGACAACATCAATATCATGAAAATATAGTTAGAAGTTTGAATCATATAAAGACTTTAGTGTTTTAACCTCATTCTTGTTAGTTCTTCCTCTTCATAGCGATTGCAACCATGTGAGCAACCAGAAAAAGCCAACATATCCATTTCATATCTGAGATGCAGAACTAGAAAGGGACCTTTCTCTCTCAGAATCTTGACTACTCTTCTACCCAATTCCTCAATCTTTGGAGTAAATCTAAGCCCGTTGAAATTTGCTCTGCATCGCAGCTTCTGAATGTCAACAGGCAAATCGTTGTTAGCAAGACGTGTATCGGTCTTGTTCAGATGTACGACCTTATACTTCTTAACCAGTGGAAGAATCTGTTTCCAAAAATTATGTACACAAAAACTGTGAGAAAGCAATAAAGAAAGTTGAAGACTAATCTCAAATTCTTGATGTAACCGAGTTAATAACCTGGTCTTGGTAGTAGGACATGTTGGACCAGCTAATGGGAGGCATGGTGTGGTACAATCCGAGCCTAACTCTTTTCTTAAGTCTAGGAGGAAGTTCTTTAAGAATTCGAACCTCATCTCTTAAAGAACTTATGAAGTGATCAACGTCGAATATGTCTTTGAACTCACTGCCCACATGAAAATCCAATTAGCAACAATATAAGAGTGATTGTCAATGAAGAAACCACAAGTAAGCTCTGAGTAAAATGGATAACATTTTACCTTGGATCATTCCAAAACGAGGTTTTGTCAAGCTCTGGCACAATAAGTGTTACATTCAAGTATCTTGCAATAGTGACCATATCACATATCTGATAACAAAGTCCAAACGTCACATCAATACAATGATATACATACAATACAGCTTTGATAAATGAAAAGAGATTATGATAGAGAATCTTTTAAGAGGACTAAAGATTGATTCTGATCTCACCGCTGCTCGCATTTGGTTAAGTCCTCCATTGCAAGAAACCATAAGATAGCCATTGTTCTGATATATCCCTGAGAAGAACAAAGATCACCAAAGTAATGTATTAAACTTCAGCTCCTTTCCACCAAAACAAACAGGTTAATGAAATCCAAAGGACGATCAAAGTACAGTAGACAGAACCAGATTGTTGCAGTTAAGCTACAAACACTTACTTTTAGGAGGGACAGTGATTTTCATGGGAAGAGAAGTCATTTCTGCAGCCATTGGGAAGTCATGGTGATGGAAACAAGAAGGCCAACCTTTCATTAATCTTGGTCCCCACATCTCTCCCAAAGCCACCAAATGAACAAAACAACTCCATAGCAACAATATCGTCATAGCTCGAATCATCCATAGACTCATTCTAGACCTTGAAACCAAAGAGTTCTTAAACTTGTCCATCTTACTTTCTCCTAGAAACTTAACCTTCATCTCCCAAAGCTTCCTGTGGTATAAAAACTTCTCTGCTTTACACATTTCCTTAACTCTATAACTCTCCACAGAGGTAATTCATCAAACAGATTCCACACTTCAGTCTAGAAGACGATTCAAATCTTCAGATAAACTTGAGTCTTCCTAAGATTTACACAGACAATTACTCTCTCTCTCTCTCTCTGTTGCTTTGATTATTATAATTGAACACTCAGAAAAATGTAAACTCCACGCAAAACCAGGAAATCCTCAGTAGAACATTAATTACTCTCCTCGAAAAAATCTAGAATCTCACTCAAGTCAACCACAATATACGCCTTAACATAAGACAGTAACAAAATACCCCAAATTCTCACAAACTCTTACACTTACTCAATTCCAAATCAAAGACATTTCAACAATTGACCTCGACCCATCAAAATCTCAACAATGAAGTACCAGTAAAACCCAGAAATCAAATAGATCTTATTTCAATGTATACTTGAAAGCTAAAACTCCAAAATTACAATGCAATAACGATCCTTGAAACCAAACCAAAATTGAAGAAAATAAAGTGGAAGCTTTGAGAATGCTTGTTTAGTTTGTGAATGAGATTCTTCGTCCAGATCCGGTAAGTGACCACCAAAGAATCCGGAAACTGAATCGAAGCTAGTCAGAGAGATTGGAAAGAAGAAGAAAGAAGAAGATCAAGACAAGAATGTGCAAAAGATAACAACTTTTTTCTCAGATGATAAATAAATAAATAGAAAATTGCTTTTTTTGTTTGTCGGTAGTCTCTTTTTATTTTTTTTATGACCGTTTTGTTAACCTTTTCTGTGTTTTAAGACAGTTGGACTTGAAGCCATTGTTATATAGCTTCATGTTAATGTCTTAATACACTGATTTTTATTTAAAAATAAAAGGAAATAAAATCTGTTAAATAACACGGTTTTTCCGTATTTGTTAAAAAATTACACGGATTTGATCACTTGAAATATGACATATAAACTATAAAATTCTTCATTGATTTGATTTTTGTATAAAATATTTAATGCATGAACTAAATCTGATCAAAATTAATTGTGATCATCAACATTTATAGACAATATCATTTAATGATAATCTTTTATCAGTCTATATTAAGTTAATTATTAATTGTGAGTTAGTCAAAGAGATTAGATATTAGTTAAAAATACATATATAACCAAATACGAACCTTTTCTTCCTTTTGTTATTCTTCTCATGTTGAAAATGAGTCAACCTTTGAAGTTCTTTTTTATTTTTGATAAAATTTCTTCCTTTGAAGTTCTTTTGACCAAACTATCAATTTTTTAGTATTTACGTATTAGGAAGCTAAGTGAAGTGAATAATTTATAGTAATAGCAAAACCAGATGAAGAAGTCTTGTATTAAACAAATTTCGTTGATAAATTATAACAAAACTTAATATTAAACGCGGAATGAATTAATGGTTTCTATAATTATGCGATTGGTAACCAAAAATGTCAACTAAAGATTCTGTTAGTGAACATTTTAGGTTGCAAAATCATTCGTTAATAACAAACAAATCCGTACGTATTATATACAACATTTTACTTTTACATTTCATTTTCGTTTTTTTGTCAACATTGGATTACAATTGGCCGGTCTATTAGTCAAGTTCATACATAATACAGGCAATAAGACTCGATCCCGAGATATGCAAATGTGCATGTCTTTCCAGAATTTATTATCTGCCACAAGATTAAAAAGCCATTTGCCATTTTGATTTTAAAATTAGATTTTTTTTATCACATAAGACAAATAAATATACAAATTTTTATATAGTAATTAAGAAAATAATATACAGCTCATAACCTGAATGGCCCGATGCTTCATTCATGCATTTATAATATATATATATATATATATATATATATATGTGGATAAGAATCCATCAAACGTAAATAATTATTACGTAACGTGAGCTATATTTTTAATAATATATGTGTTAACGAATTTTCAATTGTGGACAAAAAGAACAGATTCAAGAATTTATTTTAAATCATAGGTTTTTTTTGTAATATGAAAATTCAGAAATTCACTAATATAGATAGAAGACAAAGACCCGTGACCTTATTTCTTTGTATTTTACTATCTTCTCAAGTCACAATTTAGAGAAATATCACATGCGTATATATATATAATATATATAGCATATAAATGTATGTATTGCTAATGTATAACCATAAATATAATACTGTCCGCTCCATTAAAGTAAAAAATTATATTTTAGAAATCAAATTTAATCAGTATAAGATACCTTTTAATTTATGAAATATACTATAATTCATTATAAAATATACTAAACTCAAAAAATTATGTTGTCGACTGACAACGATATTTTCTTTTATTTTTGAACTATACAAAATTTATGATTGATTAGTTTGTGGTAAAGAGGTCTATAAAAGGGTTCTTAATATGATAGAAAGTCCCTCGACAACGAGATTGATATGCTTTAAGTCTTCTCATCATATTTAGCTAGCTATATAGCTCATGTTATGTAGATAGTGGTATCTATATATAACAGTAATAGTTTTGAAACATGTAGAAGCTCATGTTACGTAGATAGTAGTATCTATATATAACATAGTAATAGTTTTGAAACATGTAGAAACATACTATAAATGTTATAACCTAGCATGATTCAGATCACTACAAGGACTGACCACAAAAAAATGGTCTGAAAGTTCTGATCGCAATATAAAAAATCAAAAATGGTTAATACGGGTCAGAAATGATTAGAGAAAAAAAAACTGGTCACAAACAATTAGTAATTTCTGACCGGTATTACTATTTTTGTTTTTATTCTATAAGTAGAGATTGTGGAGTTTACTACCGATAATTCATTAGTTATGAAAATGGTGCCAAATCTTAAAAATGGATCAACTTTTTTCTCTATATTTGAAAGAAATTGGGAGATTTTAAAGCATGTTTTCTTGCTTTATCGATTATGATTTTCTAGCATGTTATGTTAGAAGACTAGTTCAAAGTTTTTCGACAATTCATATTTAGTTTAATAAATTCAGGTTGACAAAAACAAAAATTATAACCTTGATAAATCACATTTTAAAACGAAATATAATGTTACAGAAAAAAAGCATAATATAAGATCCACATAAATTGTTAAGAGGTACATAGTACATACACAAAAAAGAAGATTGTACACAAATGAATGTTTGATCAATAAATATAAGTTGTGGGATTGTGTGAACCTAAATGAGTGTGTTGGGTGCATTAAGGTTTTGGACGTAACGCGAAGGGGTATTGAATTAAATGTGTCACCAAACTTGGATTGCAAATCAAGTTTTATATTCAATGATCAATGACACGTATTCATTACATATAAACTTATATACAAATCTTAATGCATTTATATGAATGCGTTTTTTTTTGTCAATATTGGGTTACAACTACTCGTTTTGTTAGCCAAATTCTTGCATAATGCAGGGTGGAACTCAATTTTTTGACATGCAAGTGCATCTGCCTTTAATGGACTTACCACCTGCCATTAGGCTAAAGGCCATTTGCTATACCAATGCATTTAGTATTGTGTAACTTATACATATATAATTAAATGATCTTAAAAGAAGAAAAAGAAATGCCAAAACTGAGTAATACGTTTAGTAATATCAAATCTTTGTCGTGTCTATTTTTCAGCATCCACATTATTTTTGTGAGATATATTTTAAAGTAGTTTTTTAAAATATTCTTATATACATATACGTATAAACTACAATCGAATAATAGTATATACTTTACGAGAAACTGTTTATTTTTCAGCATGGAGAACTCCATGATTGGTGGATTGAGACAAAAGTAAGAAATGATTGGTAGATAGCTAAGGTTCATTGGCAAAACAAAGCTGTCAAATTTTATTTATCTATATATTTTGTTAAATTTAGGGAATGCATGATTGAATTTAACTATTTTGTTTTGATAATTTATTTATCTTTTATGGGAAGCCATGACCATTGATCTAATAAACACTTGGATAATAATTTGTGTAATTGTTGTTTTTTTTGTCTAAAAATTGTATCGACAAGATCCGATCCATAACAGCTACCATAATGCAACATGTAAGAATCGAATTCTGATACTAAATCATTAACTGTATCATCCTAACTACCAGACTGAGTATAACTCGACTATTATTTTTGTTATTAGCTTGAAAAATACTTAAAAAAAATATTTATGATCTTTTTTTTTCCCGAAACATTGCAAACTGATAAATTAATAATAGTTCGTTAGAAGTTAATTTAAACGCATTTAAGACTTGATTCCAAAAAAAAAGTCGTTTTATATGTCATTGAGTTTGAGTTTGACCAATAAAAAGTGGAAAAAAAGGGAGAAATTAAATAATATTGTTAGGGATGCTAAGCTATTAAATAAAGAAAAAATTAAAAATAGTATAGGTAGAAAAAAGAAAGAAAAGGACAATTTAACAATTAATATTTCCACGAGCTTAAAGAAACTTGTGTCGGTGACTCAATGCCTTAAGCATGACGTGCCATTCTCAACATTATTATTGCTCTCTTTAAGCTCCACGTGCTTAATGGGCTTGTAGTACACGTAATGGGCCTAATTAATGGGCTCATCATGCAGATACAAATTGCTTCTAAAAATAGCAATTGCATAAATTTGTTAAATTAGGGCCCAAGTATTCAAATTACGCTTCGAATCTTAACACGAGTTTACGTAAAATAAAATACTTCGGGAAAAACCTTCGGTCATTTACCATATCATTTAATTTTGACATTAATTTTTTAAAGGCCATCAAGTAACTCCGTTAATTGGTGGAATCGATGGAGTTTATTGGTATGTTTTAATCGACTAACAGTTGGATTAACAGAGTTAATTAATTTCGTTTAAGAAGTTATCATACCATAACAAATTGAAAGTTTATTTGACGGTTAACAAAAAAAATTCGATGTATATTTTAGAGGTACGGGAATTCGAGGTTTACATTACCCTTTTTTGGTAAGTTGGAGGTGGGTTTGAACCCGAAACCGAATGTTGTTAAGCTTGTAAACCGAACTCCAACCGTAAGATGTAATTAATGATTAGATTAGTGGTTGCGAGATTAAACAAAGAGCAATATGTGTGGGTTTTGCATTAATCACAACAAAACAAATGTCTCCATGTTTACAACTAAACTTCCTTAAATACAATCAATCACAAGAGACACATAACTCAATCAAAATCACATAGAGCTCTTTGGAGAAACCAAACTTCATCAACCTTTTCCATTACCAGCATCGATTGCTGATCTCACAAATTGATCGCATTGTGTAACTCCTCCAGACAAAACATCAGCCAAAACACCAACAATGTCAAAAGCTTCTTGTAAATCAGTTGCAGAGTTGATTTCTTCGAGCCATGAGATCAATTCCTTAGAGAAACCAACCATATCTTTCACATTTAGAAGCTTCTCTTTCATTACAATCTCCCATGGCTCAAGCTCTACTCCACTTGATGTACCTTCTTTCTTATTTGCTTCGATGTTGACTGATCTTTTCGATTTGAAAAACTGTTGAAGTTGTTCTATCATACCAGTGTAGACCAACATAGGTTTGACGATAGCGAGAAGTTCATTGCTTGTTAAGGTTTCTGCGTCTTGGGTTTTGCTTTCTGAACTGGTTGATTCTGAAGATCGAGAAGCTACTCGACCATGAGCATGTTGCATGAAGGCATGGTAAATCCCGCGTTGGAGAAAGACACGACGGTGTTGGAGCCATGATTCATATGATTCTGATAGAAGCGAGTTTACCATCATGAACTGAACTGTTTCCTCTGTTCCATTTGAAGATAGCTGAGATCCGGGAGTTAAAGGTCGTGAGTCTGGTGATGGTGTTGTTGATGTAGATGGTGATGATGAAATATAGGATGAAACAGATTTAGCCATGTTGGTGCGTTGAATAGGACCTCCTTGCTCGAGAAGATGACGGGCCATTTGGAACATGAAAGGCAAGAAACGAGAATTGCTATCTCTTCCTCCACCTCGGCAATCTACACTAAAAGATGCTCCTGTTGCAAACCGAGCCAGCATCTACAGAGGAAACAGCAATTGTTAGCAACTCACACAACAAATCGAAAACGACAATCAACCAAATCAACTGACGAGCTGTTTAAAATTCAGTTTGGATTGAGTTCAAATCAGAAAGGAATTTTAACACTAAACATATGCCAATTGAACCCAATGTCTATATTTAGTAATCGTGATAACATACCAGAACAATGTCGTATGTCAATAGACGGAGTCTACTTCCGTCAGCTCTACCAAGAGCATTGAGATTATCCCAGTACTGGTCAACGTAACGAAGATACTGAGCTAAGGGAACTGAGGGACCTTTGACAGGGAAGAGAGAGTTGCAAAGAGATTCATTGTTACGTAAAATAGCTCCTTCCCATTCTTTTTTTGGATTTTTAAGTGCAGCATCGGCTCTTTTCGCCTCTTGATGACATTGGAAATGTATAATGTTGAAGACGCTCACGGTAGTATAAACGCATTCGCCACGAGCACTTCCAGAATTACCAACACCGAGATTCACCCGTTTGCTGTAGGAGTAGACTCCTAATAAATCAGTAGGTCTGAGCTTGTAGCCTTCTCTGCACACCATGCAAGCTAATCCATCCTCTTCTTCCTCTACATCATCAAAACCTTCAAGAAGTGGTCGAGAAACCACAATTCTTTCACCGCCATCAGAAGATAGCTCTTGACGCATTCCAAGTCCCTGTTAAAATAGATAAAATTGGTAAACATTGTCTCAAGAGCAATAGCTTCCTAGTAAGAGAATCATTATTAAAACATACCTGTAGGAGCTCCTGTCTCTTTCTTAGTGCACGGCGTCTCATTTCATCTTTGGTAGCATCTCGTAATGCGCGGACTTTCTCTCCAAGAAATCCATCTCCTTTTCCTTCTTTATCGGCGAGTGTGTCTAGCAAATTTTCAGCCCTTGCACCAATCTCATTTTCTCCAGCGACTCCTTCTAAGGCATGAAGTAAGGGTAGAATTCCTCCCTCGTCTACGCATGTTTGGGTAGGCAAATGCCCCATTGATAATCCTCTAAGCATTGACAAAATAAGAGGCACTGAGGGAAGTTTAAGAGCCGAAAGCCATTCCAAGCTAGATTTGAACCCAGCCTGTCCCGTGACAGCAAAAATATCCTTGATGTGTTTGACGGCAACAGCTATAATACCATTCTCCAAAACTATGTCTTTTAATCTCTCCCCACATGAACTTGTCTTGAGAGATTCTGACACTCTTACAAAATTCTCCACAGTAAACTTCTGCTTTGCCGCTTGCTGAGCAATGCTCTCATCCTTGGCGTTCTCCTCATGACGTTGCTGAAGCTGATCAAATTCAGACCAGTTTTGCAGGTAAGGGTTAAAATGCTCTATGAGTGCTTCCATAGCCGCAGGCTCACCGTATGTTAAGTAAGGCAAGATTCTTGCAACCATCTCCGTGTTCCTTTGCTGTTTGTTTGACTTCTTAAGCCCTGACGGATGGCTTAGTCTTTCTAAGAACATAAGCACTATTTTCTTGGCCTGTTCCCAAGTTCCAGTTTCCTCGTTACTGACAGTTAGAGCACTTTGTGCAGCGCTGATGCCGTCACTTTCATTTGCTTCCAGGGTCAAACTCTCAACAATTAAGAGAATGCCTTCAGCTGGCTCCATAGCATCCACAGAAAATGCCCTCCTAGCTGTTTCAAGAAGTAAGCTTAAAGCTCCTAGCTTGAGTAAAGCTCGCCTGTTCTCTCTAATCTTGCAGCAATGGTTGAGGAGATCAAGAACTGCAACCATCTCTTCTTGGTTGGATTTGAAGTCATCTCGTAAGCTCTGCAAAAGTTTAATTTGCAAATCGTTGGAACAAATTACAGGTATTTAATGAAACCAATTTGGTTAGATAACATTTTACTTTTACGCTCCTTCAAAAATGTATCTCGAAGTGGACAAAGACACTAAGGTCTACCTAGAGTAAGAATGCAGAGCAATGAGAGGGAATAGGAGAATTTTTTAATATAGTTTAAGAAGGTTACCTTTATCATATCAAGTAAAATTTCCAGACCACCATATTCCCGAACTGCACCGGCTATTGCAAACTCAATCTCCGGATCTTGTGATTCTTCTCTATCTTCTTCCAGTTCCTTGATCATAGGTTCCGTAGCTTCACCATCTAGCCCCTGCCAATATTTCCCCAAACAATTGGAGTGTATACATATGTCAGTGTGTTCATCAATAAAAGAAAACACGAAATTTTTTGGGTAGGGGTAAACCGTAATTAAAGGCGACCAAAACCCATCTTTAACCTACTTCTTCACCAGAAAAGGGTCACAAACCTGAAGCCTGTATGTCACCGTCATGGGAGGACAGTCCCGACTGGGAGCTGCATTTGAAGCTAACAGTGCAGAATTAGTTAGTGAAGTAGAAGACTGATTTGATTTCTTCCAAACCAGCTCATAAACTTGTGCTATGCTCAGGTCTAGTGAAATGATGTTTCCTGCTACAAGCAACTCCATGCCATAGTCATCTTCTATTAGACCTAACAGGTCCAACTGCTGACAAATCTTGTTTTTAACATCCCGCATCAGTGGGCCAATCTCTGCACTCGAATATGGATTTTTCGTCATTGATCCTCGGATAAACTCCTCTTGCGTGTGTGCCTTGTTCAAGATCAGCATATACACAGCCTCGGGCTTTGATGGACAGATCAAATTACAAAGCTGCTCAAGGATAAACTGCAAGTACAATTGATAAGGTCAAAAGACTAGTCAAAGATATCCTAACTATAACAAAATAAAATCTCAATAACTTCAAATGATTTCTGTGAAGATGGTGTCTAGAATACGAAGTTAGGAAGGATATCAGCTATGTAGACAGTTCAAAGTACTACTAATACTCGTATTGAGTGTATAAGACTCATCCAGAAATCTAAAAATAAAAATTGAAAAACTCCTGAGACTGTTAAGTGATCAGTATCTCCATAGAGAATCATATATTTTGAAGATGATCGATAGTGGTCAGAATGACAATTCTTCTTACCATACAGGTACGTCCTTTTTTCTCCTCTGCATGGGTTTGCAGTCCAGAAACACAGGCACGGATGAACTGTCGTTTATTTTCACTGCTTTCAAGAAGTAGTCCGTCAAGAAGATCTTTTAGGAGTTTGTTGCAATCATTTATAAGCTTCGTCTTTTGCACTATCAAGCCACGGATTACAATGAGGGCCTCCAAAACATGAGACAGCAAATTGTCTCTCATGAATCTGCCACACCCAAAACATTAGACAGGTACGAATGTAAGATCTACAAATTTAAGGATGAAAAAAATTACCTTGAACGAATATTTGGAACCTCTAAGAACTTTCCAAGGAGTTCTAAGAGCTTGTGGAGGGTAAATCCCTGAGAAATGTCAATCTGAAGACTCCTTTCTTGAGATTCAATGTTTCCTACCTCTTGAGAAATTAATTTACAGATCGTTGTCAGACAACCCCGAACAGTTAAGAATAGAAGCGCATCTTGTGTCTCTATCATTTTGAAGAGCAATTCAAAGTATTCTGCACTGCTTTCACCCGCTGTGAGTGTAGCAGGAAGCAAGCCTATCAGTAAATTGATCAGCCTGTAGCGCCTAGATGAGCTTTGGGCAGAGAGTAAACTAATCAATGTGCACATCTCAGTCCTAATAGATTGAGAGCATGCACTAAGAATAAGCTCTGTAACCCACGACCCGAGCTCAAATGCCTGTAAACCACCTTTTGATGTTCTGCTAGTGCGTCGCTTCCACCTAAGTATATATTTAAGTGCCAAGAAATCAGATCTGTGGGTTCTAGACTTTTGGTTAGCACCTCTGACTGGCTGAGAGGCTTTGTATTGCCTCCTCACAAAGTCGAGATATGATGCCCCTTTCTCCCATTCCAAATAACTTACAAGCTCAATATCTCGCGTCTTATGAGATACATCCGAGTTGTTTTCCTCGGTTTCTGACGGATACATTATGACGCCAGAAGCATTCTCATCCTTTTCTTGCACTGCAGGACCAGATTTTCCCATCATCAGCTCTTTCTCTGCCGTATCAGGTTTTGGAGGTGTACATGCCACAGAAATAATCTTAAGGCAAGGAAGAATTATGTGCTCTGATATCGCAGGATGTTTAGCACCTAATTTAATGGAAGAAAATAGTAGCTGAAAAACAAGGCGCAGTCTTGACTCCCAGAATTCATCAGTGAGAGAGCATACTTCTGAAAGCAACAACATCTCCTCACGAGTGGCAAGTGCAATATCCATGGAACGATGGTGTTCTAGGCAGTACATTATTTTCTTCTGTACCAGATTGTTTAACTCATTCACTGCATTCAGATCACCCTCTGAGAAAGTAGAAAGAGCCGCTCTAGCTTGAGCACGGGCTGTTTTCGGACCTTGGTGAATATTGTTTTCAAACAACTCAGACATAATACCGGCTGCAACAAGTTGTTTCCTAGATCTTGGATGTTTCGACAGCACTTGAAGAATCTCAAGACATTGAGTGACAAATGTAGTGGCACAACCATAACAATTGTTTGGGGTCTTTGAGACCACATATCTTGACGCACCTGATGAAAAATTTGAATTTTTTTGAAGAAGATAGCTCATCAAAACTTTGCGAAGCCCCTGCAATGTTTGTACACTTTTGCTGACAGAATCAAAAGCAGCTTTGCACTTTTCACCATACAGTACACCCAAAAGCGCGATTTTGCGGTTTATCTTGCATGAAGGACCAGGTAAAGATGCCATCATTTGCTGGACAGTGTCCTTGTGCTGTGAATCCATTTCAGTTTCACCAATACTTGATACTATCTTCAGAAGCGGCTTCTTGAAGCCCAAGAGTTGCTGATATCTCCTGTGAGCGTTTTCGGACTCAGACTCTATAGCAGCCAATCCCTTCTTCATATCTTCGTCATTTTCCATATTATCAAATATGAAGCTTGGTTTTGCCATGAAGTTAAATTCAAACCTTCCATACTTGCTATATCCACACTCATTGCAAAGGAACGAATCCAAATTTTCATAGTTGATGTTACGGCATTGTCTGCACTGATAAGCATTCTCATGGCAGTTGCTGCAAATACCATGTTTATCAGTAACAGGTCGACTACATCGCGGGCATTGCAATGGTTCAAGAGACAACGCCTGAAGATTCTCATAGAAGGAATCCAACTCGATCATGAAGTTACAAGCAGTAATAGGAATAGGAAATTCCACCTTCAGTTCAGTTTGGTTAAAAGAGAGATGGCAACTTTTGGCACGCTTCCACAGTGACCAGTTGTTTTTAAGCTCAGATAAATCCGAGACAGGGCGATTGTTGTAAAACAAGTTTAAGACCTTCACTGACTTTGACTTTCGTGCATCATGAACATTCATGGTCACAGACTGTATCGTATAACTCCCAGTACATTTCACAATGATGCGGTTATCTGTAAACTTTGTCTCGGATTTCAAACTTTCAAGCTTCATTTTGCTATATGGCACATCAGGAGAACTGCAGGCAACACAAGGTTCGCTTTCAAGATAATAACCATCAAATTCCACAAGATTACTCAGAGTGCTGTATATACGGGAGTTTGGATGATTGGCAATGAGTTCGTTCTGAGAATGCAACGTCTCAAAAAAGCACCGTATCACATCAGGGCTCAGGCAACGATCCACAAGCTCGCTAATTGCTTGCTTTGAGTTGTTTTCTGGAGCCTTGCCAAGCAACAAGGAGACAACTTCTGTGTACTCAACAATATTTTGACCATATGCTGGCAGGTATCTAACCTTCTGCAATAGAGCTGCTAACAGACTTTCTTTGAACGAGTGTCTTCCATGATGCCACAAACCATATATAACAGATTTTGCTTCAGTCCGAACAGAGCTCGAATTCCATTCCAGAAGAAAGACATCAATAAACTGCCTCAAGAGATCTCCACCCTTGGCACTAAAGATATCTACCACCCCTTCCATATCCACGTATGATTTGTCCAAACCAGAATCAGGACCATCTTCACCTTTTTTCTTCTTTTTTGAATCGACGGACAGAGATCCTGATCGGTTTGAGCCAGCAACTACATCAGTTGCTTCAGTTTTCTGCACTGAGCTGCTCGCATCTTTTCCTTGATAAAAGGCCAAATTAAGGAGTTTAAGTGTCTGGATAACAGATTCTTCCGCAAAATGAAATACACCATTAAGTAGGAAGGACAGAAAATCTCCATGCCTGAGACAATACTTCTGCCAGTTCCGAGGCCGTGCCAAAGCAACTTCAGCAATTGTAGAAAGCGACTTCACAATTTTTACACTCCTTTCATATGAAACATTGTTCTCAAAACCACCAGACTTTTCAACATGCTTGTATAGGTGTCTCACTTCATTGGAAAACTGCCATGAATCTCGGACACTGTAGTATTGAGTTTTACTTCCGCAAAGGTGCAAAAATAGCCTTCTAGCATATCTTCTAACAAAAGCCGTATGAGGATTATTAATATAACTGCACAGAACATCCTGGAAACCATCCAGCTTCAAATCTTTAGAAGAAGCATTCCTGTAAACCTTTTCTTTTTCGCCCACTTTCTCTTGTTTTTCAGGTCTAACCAAGGTATAAACTAAGCGAAACACATTCTCAAGTAACAGCCTGTGATAGTCTACAAATATATCTGCCCTATGGGCTTTTGCATATGAATCCGAAAAGAAGGGGGAGTAGTTACCCGCAGGTAAATCTCTTCTGATTGTGAGCATAGCTCCACAACCAGAGCCAGAGCTTGATCCACGAGCTTCAACATTGGAAGCACGGGACTTAAAAACATGCACTAGCTGCTGAAGTATGTTCATAAGATAATTAACAAATTCTTGGTTCCTGAGGCAACTGCAAGCGCGAATTAGCTGAGATGCGAAGTCATCTCTCTCTTGAACATCAAACGAAGACTGAGACGCAACAACAGTGGAGGTCTGGACACTCCTCCGATCATGAACATCTGTACTTCCACCTGATCTGGAGCTACTACCATCGCTACCAGGCTGGTGCCAACTCCGAAGCATCAAGGTGAAAAACATAAACACAAGAATCACAATTTCCCCGAAGGAAGAGCGAGCTGAAGCAGCAAACGGCTTGCTGAGATTAATTTCACCCAGAAGCCATTTAATTAACTTTTCCAAGCTTATTTCTTCGGGCTTTGAGCTATCCATAAAGGCTCCACCGATGGCAGATGACAATCTGTAGAATAATTGCATCACAGGTATAGCTTGAACACCGGAAACTGTCTCCATCCATCCACTCAACTCTTGGAGAAACTCAGAGAGAATTAGAGAATTTACAGCACGTTTTGAAGCTGAGATAGAAACAGAATCGGTCACTGACGCAGAAAACTCAGCTGATTCACCAGGTTCCAAGATATGGATCGAGGGAGTTGAAACTTGTGGGGAGCTACGGGTTATCACTGGCAACACATTTGAAATACCTACTTCATCCGTAGAGAACTGAATTTCATTGGTGTCTGCACCAAGTGATTCCACTTCTATTGGAATTGCTGTCATGGGATGATCTCGAGTGTGTGGCGGTGGTAGACGATCTGCATCTAACACTTCATAACATGCCTCACATAAATCAAAATCTGGACAAACAGTGCAGTGCCACCTTCTTCTCAGTATAGGGACAGTGGAGCAGCCATCACAGCAGTATTGAACAGATGAAGTTATAGAATCCTCCTCAATCATGACATGCGTGTTTCCACCAGCTGTTCTAATAGGCACCGAAGGAGTTGTAACATTTTCTGTCAAATCATCTGTTGTCAGCATCGTTTGCTTTGGGAAAGGAACCTGAAGTAATCTTGATGATATAGCTAAGCTGTAAAGAAAGTTAGTTAGAGGACAGTTTCATGTCTAAAGAAACAGAATATGAAAATCATACAGAAGAACCACACCTGCTGGATGTTTGCACGGACTCATTGGGAAACAATATAAGAGCTTTCAGTAACTGAACGGCAGGAGCTACAGAACGAACCCCTGTATCCTTGCCTTGAGATGCCAGACACTCTGCATAGCTATAGATTAGTTCAACGGAGGACATCACAATATTGTTCATAGTTGGAGTATCCAGTGGCTCCGACTCCAAAATTCCCCAAAGCACTTGCATCAGATTATCTACCACTTCAGAGCCTACAGAACAAAAATAGCTCATATCAACAAAGCTGTATAAAGGGAGAGGATAATAGTACGATAAATAGCTGCTCATACTACGCGCTAAACAAGGACAAAAGAAACAAAGCTGTTTTTCAACTACACACGCAAATAGACAGATTATAGATAATAACAGAAAGAGCATATACCATTTGTCTCCAGAAAGCTGGAAAAATTTGATTTACGGGTCAAAGCTATTTTGGACACAGCCCGCATCTGAGCATTGAACTCTTCAACAATCGAGCCTGTGGTACTAGAAATGCCCAACCTGGAAGAAAGAATAGAGGTCACCTTGACCACTCCAAGAAGTCGCATGGTGTCTTTGACCTACAGGAACAGATATATCAACGCCAAATACAACATACAAATATGGCATATCTGTACCAGGAAATAACAACTGAACATGCAAGACTAAATTTAGCAGGAGCATTACCTGGTAGTATATTTCCTTTTTTGGAAAGATAGACTGCAAAACACGGCAAGCTGCAGTTTGAAGCAGAGTTTCCCTATCACTTTCAAAAATTGTCTCCAGCAGCTGTTTGCATTTGAGTTCGCTAAGTTCCACTTCTTGTCGTGGCCTACAAACTGAATAAAATATTGATAGGAGTTTAAGACCATCGGCGATAACTTGCTCCTCAATAGAAGCAGACTGTGTCGACGCTCTCTTTTTACTAGAGCCTGGAACAAGCAAACCATGACCAAGCACACGAGCTTCCATATCCAGCACAGCATCCATTTTCTCTTTCCAGCCAAATTCATCTTTAGCTCGACCATATACTTCAAGCGAATCTATTCTGGGTAGTGCAGTCCCACTAGAAGTTGGCCCTACTGAGATTACAACATCTTCATCAGCTAGAAGTGACTCAGCTACTGTGAACGGGATGTCATACCAGCACCTCATCCCCTCATCCATCTTGATAGATCTCTGAAAGACGGACACTTCTGAAGGTATAGAGCTTGCTGAGGTAGTACCCACATGTATCCGGATGCCAACCATAACAATCTCAGGGTTTGGATTGGAGACAGATATCTGAAAGAGAGAAGGAGGTTGGATAACTTAGACACCTTAAAGGATTTTAAAGAGTGGACACACGCAACCCATATAGTCATAACTACATGGTCAAAATACTCTTAATAAAATTTAAGCAGTACACAGATAAATTAATCAAGAAAAGTTACTGAAGAAATCTAACCATACCTTGAATCCCATGGGACTGGGGCTCTCAATAAAGCCATCCTCAGAAGCCAGGCTCTGTTTTGCTCCCTCGAAATCCCCATTTTTAATAGCATCACTACCAAGTCTTACATCTGCTGTAATGCAAAATGCTTTCTCGAAGAAATCTAGGGGAAACTCTGGCTTTGCACCTGCATACGCTTTGTTGTTAAGTATCTTAGACCCCAACTTTTTAACCTTTTCAGCTGTAAAATTTGAGTCAGCATCAACTCCACTCCGAACATGAGAATATATCTGAAGGCTGCCATCATCATGCAGAACAAGACAGTGAACATTGTCTTTTGACAAAGGTTTGTATGCAGTTATTCCAACCATAGGGGAAGATGATCCTGTCGGATGACGGAGATTCTGTGCACATACCCCATCACCCCTCAAGGACACAGCTAAGGCAGCATTTGACTTCACGGTGGAGAAGCAAATAAACAATCCACTGCCAGCCAACAACTCTTTCCAACGATGCAATCCAGCCACCCTCTGCTTACAATCTGATTCCTCCTCAAACATACCAGATGTCTCACTTAAGGATGTAGCATCTGGGCTGAGTCGACCAATAAAAGAGCTTCCATCATGATAGGATAAGAAAAGCAGTCGATATGTTGGTGAGAAATAGACGGATGAACCCTTTCCGGTAATATCCTTCCCCAAAATCTGAACGATTTCCTTAAGCGGTGTTGCACCTGCATTGCCTCCCCAAGATAGTTCAAACCTGTACAAATTTCCTTGTTCTGAAAGAACAAGAAGGAAAACCCGCCCACGAGAAGCAACAAAGAGAGTAGCATCCACAATCATGTCATTTGGCAAGGTGAAGTATTGTGTTGGACTGATGCTATCCTGGGATAAATCATAAATCTTCACGAATTTGTTTGTAACAACCATTAACTGAACCTGTGAACCAGGGACCCAGTCTATACGCCTGATGTATGCACCCTGCAGGGCAAGCTCTACAGCTAGCCTGTCAATGACTTCACCTCGATGATTCAAAGTAAGTATCTGGCAATCTTCAAGGCCTCCGACAGCAAGATAATTCTCCACAACTGGGTTAAATACAAGATGCACAATCTCAAAACGAACAATATTCCTCGAAAGGGGTTTAACATTTGCCTTGTCTGCATTTATGGGTGCGATTGTGGCTTGTCCAATTAGCTGTCCAGCATCAAATATAGCAACTTTATCACCTTCTCCAACTGCAAGACGACCCCGAACACTAACACTCAGGAGAGACTTGACAAGGGAACCATTCGCTAAAAGAGACTTAAGGTCCTTTGAATTAGCATAATCAGCCTTTATTTTCAAGTCCAGTGACCCACTTTTATATGCTTTTTTCAGCTGCAAAAGATCTGTGTCATATGAAAGAACTTTGTCTTTCCCAAGATTCACCTGCTTATCTTTCGAGAGGCCAGAGTCTCTTTTGCTAGTGATAGACGGAAGCAAAGAAAAGAAAATCTCCAGCACGCGGTCCTCTATGCCTAGCTCTTCTAGTAGCAGTGACATCTTATATTGAGTTTCTTTAGGAATAGATAACACAACGTGACTTTCCTCCCCAAAACTATCTTCTTCCACATCTGAATCGCTTTCTGCAAGCTGATCTGCATCCTCAGACAAAGGTAAAAAGGATTGGAAATTATTTGTACTACGAGTTGGAGTGCTTTCATTGCCACTATATTTACGCGGCTTCAAACACTGGCAGCTGCTTCCCCTAACACCTCCAGCTCCACAGTCACAGAAAAACCTACTTGATCGTGAATAGACAACACGGTGACCCCGGTGGCAAACTTTTGCGCAAACAGAACAACAACCTTTGGACACAGTAAGGTCACAGGTGTAACAAAAATACCAGTGTTGTTCCATGAAATTACTGCCACTGGAAGTAAAAGTGCAGACTTTTGAGGCAAGATACCTCTCACTATTGGCATCTTCTTCATCTTCCTTGTCTAAGCTAGCCACTTCACCATCAGATGTTCCATCATCTTCATCATCATCAACAGAAGTGACATCGCATTCAAGAGATATTGTGCTCCCTTCCTGATCCATAGGGAGAGCCAATGTATCAGATTTTTTCGCTGCTCCTGAAAGTTTTGGGACCAAGGGACCTGTTGCAGTATTCTTATTGCTCGCCAAGGACTTTGCACATGAAATCTCTCCATGACTTGGAGACCGGTTTCCCAACAAAGTGCCTATCACACCAAAAAGAAACTTCAAACCAGGAAGCAACTTCTCATCGGCAGCAAGCTTCTCCATCAGCATTATGGTTCTCTTTAAGACCATCTTCATAAGGTTTTCTTCCCTTGCAAGTTGAAGAACAAAATGAAAATACGACACAGCCATATGGATATCAAATGAGAGAAATGCGGTATCAAGGGAGATCAGCATGGCCTCAAATAAATGATTCTGTAACTCTCTGGTCTGTAGGTCGTTAGTGCACGACACAAGACAATTAATAAAATTCATTGCTGCCTCTCTGAAAGGAAGAGAATTTCCTTTTGCAGTTTTTTTCCCATCTATTTCCTCAATGAAAGAACCCAACAGTTTTCTCTCCAGCCAGCCAGACAATGTAATCAAATCCATGTCAATAAATTTTTGCTGTACTCTTCTCCTGAGATCGGGCGATAGAGCCATAGACAAGAGGTCAATAAGAAAGTTGAGTACTTTTATGTTTACTGGTTCCAAGGAACAGTAGTCCAATGAGTCAATATAAATAGATAGATCTCCACGTTGCAACTGATAAAATTCCCTAGTATGCTCCGCGACTCCATCTACACCAAGATAAAATTTGACAATATCAGATTTTGACGAATCCTTGCTTAGACTGTCCATAACATCTACAGTCTTGGTGATCACCCCTTCAAGGACATGGCTTCTATCTATCTGCTCAGTACTTATATCTCTTACAAAACCCTCCATGTCTTTCATCAGGAACAACTCTGTCAAATCTGGAAGCTGCAAAACGGCACATATATTTTGATGGATCTCCTCACATTTCCCATGAAAGCTTTCGAATACCTGATCAAACTTAATAATCATAATAGAATCAAGAATTTGATGAAGCACACGAGTATCTACTCCAAACTTTTCCTTTGAGTTTCCCAGTTTGAGTAAACCATCTATAGTCAGCACAATGCATCTTATGCTTAGAATACATGAAAGAAGAATCGCACTAGAAGTTTGAAGACTAGTGGGAAACCCATGCACCATAAATTCCCAGAACACTTTCCATGAAACACCCGAGCCTCTTCCATCACCCAGAGCATCCAGTTTTGACAGATAAAAAATGCATTGAAGATGGAGAGAATTATCACCAATCTTCGCATATTCAGCTTGGAGACTTTTACCAAATTGAGTATGCTTGAGAAGTAGTAGAGACGGCGAACTATGACCTTGATCATTCCATGTACTGAAAGTTGCAAGAAAAGCTTTCTTATACACTCGTAAATATTTGTTAACCAATGATGAGAGCACTCCCATTAAATCTGCAATGTCACCAGTCTCCATCATGTAAGAGAGCACGCCTTCTGCAGCAGCAATGGAATTGGCGTCAACAGATAAGCACTCCCTCCAGAAGGGATCGATTTCTGAGCATGAATTTTTCTTGCAATAACCCCAGACGCCACCATTAAAAAAATACAGCAGAAGAGAGAGCCAAGATCCTTCGTGGATAAAATCCCAACCCAAATCCTCAACCACCATCTCAGGTGCTGCTTGGAGCTCATTTAAAACACCAATCAAAATGTTTCTCAACTCGATATTCTTACTGACAACATTGGAGTCGCCTATAAGTAAAAGGCTGGTGGAGATGAGATCCACAGAACTAGGTATGTCCAACTTCTGGTAATTAACATGCAAGGAAGGCTGAATATCCAATGCACAGTTGATACGAGCAATATCCCAAGAAAGTATACAAATGTATCTTTCCACAATCAGGTCTTCTACTTTTCCTGCTTTTTTTCCCTTCCACAATCCCAGAATCCGGGACAAACTTGCAGATAAATTTCCATGATCCAAGTTTAGGGCTCTGGCAGCGGAGACATCATTCTGAAATGTAGGAGGATATGGGGAAAAGTCAATCATTTGACTCATCAGATGGCTGACTGACTCCTCTTCAGTCCACGAATCAGTTATGCCCCTTGCTACAAGAGATGCCCAAGAAGATAAATGATCACCAACAGTTACGTGCAAATTACTACCACAACTACGAACTTCCCTCAGTTTAGACCTTAGATCTAGCATTAATGATGTTGGGCACGTGTTTGGATGTACCAACATATGATGCAACAGCACTAACAACCTAGATATCAACATTGCCCAACCGGACAACTGAGGACCATCACATTTTCCTGATGGGGTGTCAACCTTTTGCAGGCACGAAGCAATGAGATTTGAGAATTTTTTCTTTTCTGCTTGATTTGACAAATGGAAAGCCATTAGAAGAATCTCAATATGGAAAGCAGATGGAAGACACGAAGTCAACTCCTTGTGACTCAAACCTTCAGAACATATTGCGCCTGCTCTCTCGGCAATAAAACTAACGAAACCATCATAAATGTTGGCTCTCAATTGTGCCCCAGCCAAGTCTGGCCTACATAGAAGAGTATGAGCTAACAGTGCCAGAGTCTTATCGTTATAGTTAAATTCACCATTTTCAACAATAAGAATTTGCTGAAAAAGGTAGGACTCAAGAGAATCCGACAGTGCACAACTTCTCAAGAGATTAAGTAACAACTCAAAGGCAACATGTCCAGGTTTTCCTTCATCTTGGAGCATGCAAACACCATCAGAAGCCTTGTCTTCACTAGTACAGCCAATGATATTGAGAAGGACATCAATGTGACCTCTGTCAAGCTTTTGACATCCATCTTCGTAGATACTAGGAACCCATTCTTGACAAAAGATGCACGTTTTAAGAAAGTTCAACAGTTCCCTTGCAGCTTGGAATGGTAAATTGCTGCTGACAGACACAGATGGTTGATCATTTGGTTCTATGGAACACAGAGAACGGCTACCCTCAGAAAATAAGTTTCCGAAGAGTGCCTCATCGTCATGTGAAATCTGGCTTTCAACTTCCGCAAAACTGTTTGATCTTAAACTGGAATATGTTCTCTCCACTTTTGGTCGTAAATTTACTCCTTCACGATGGAGAAAAGAAACAAGATAGAAGAAGTTACCCAGCCACTGACTTGATGAAGGAAATACCACTCTCATTATATCCTCAACCGTGAAGCACTTGAGCAAAGGGATCTTCTCCTGGGGGAGATGGAAATAAACAGAATCAACAGCAGAATTGGCATTGTCATAAGTGTCTTTTGATTCTAAAACCCTCAGATCTTGGATAAGGTATGGCTGTCTCTTGAGATCTTGAATGAGTCTCAATGTGTAAATGACAGACCGAGGGAAGTAAGCAAGGGGAGGTATCAAATTGGATGAGGACACATCATATCTCCACATCGAAGCATTTAGATTGTTCACAATAGAAGCTGACACACAAGCTTGAACATTCTGAAAAACACTGCTCTTGCCAAAAATGAGTTGGATAAGATTAAGAAATCCCTCCACCAGTGCAAGAGAGAGACTCTCAATATTGCCCTCGGTAGCAGTGTGGTTGGTGAATTCACAGAATACCCCAAACAGCTTAGGAAGAGCATCTGTAAAGGAAGCTACTGCTTGTAACAGTGAGCCATCATTTTCTATACTTTGAACTTCTTTGGAAAGGCTTCCAAGCAGCTTCAGGATTCTTAAGCAGAAGGACAATTTATCAAGGAAAGGTTGATCAACCGTCTTCTCATCTAACACGCTTGGCAATTGAACAAGCTCTTTGCAGACCATAATCAGACGACAAATGCAGCCAAGATGAACAACTGCCAGGTGTCGAGTCAAGGGATTCAGATTTCCACAGTCTTGTTGAAAAGAGGGCTTGACTACTGACTGCGTCTGCGCATCAGATTCAATGCATTCAGACATCAGCGTAATAAGAAGCCGGTCAACTGGCTTCTCTTCATTTGAGCATCTGCCCCCTGTTTGACATGTCACCAAGTATAAAGGTCATCACATTAAATTTAACTAAGAAGATATACTGCTGAGTGGATTGGTAGCAATAATACCTTGAAAAGTACATTTCACAAGGCTATATAATTCCATACTATCATGCTCGCCAGAAAATGCTGGCCAAAGTTCTACAACTTCAGCAGGAGAGACAGCTAGCGATATATCATATTGCTTCTCACTTCCATCAAAAGAAGCAATTTCCAGAAGTACTTCCATGTTTATCTGATTAAAGCAAGCAGTCGAAGAGATTACTAACACAGTCAAGCTTGATGGAAAAAAGAGTAAGAAACCCACAAATTGTTTGGTAATGGAAGCAGACAGTAACATCACTATACCACTCAAGGAAAGGGTAAACGAAAACATGCTGGTCAGCACATCTGACTAATTTCTATGGTCCAAAAATGAAACATCTGACTAATTATACGAGTTCAAAGCCTTATCAAAGAAAAAAAACAGTGTAAAATAAGTTCTCTCGAATGTATGCTCAAACAAGGTCGTCAAGCAAATTTCCCAGAGTTACCAAATACGATCATCAGAATCCAGAACTACTTTGAAATCATGAGCAAGGAGATACCAATATCCAACATCAAAGAGTTCCCTACCGAGTGCCAATTACATATTGAAGTAAAGAACGTGGGTTAACACCGGAAGCACATTTATCAAGATAAAGAACAAACCTCCATTTTCAGATCATTTTGTCTAAAATTTGTCTTCTCCAAGAAGCTGAGAGAGAATTCCATGATCTCCTGGATGACACCCAAAATTATCGGTTCGAGTTGGTCCACTGAGATACACCAAAACAAAAACAGTAAGCCAGTAAGAAAAGTGAGTCAAGTCATAACTGTTTACTGCTTCATCTTAAGAACAATTAATAACTCTTCTATGGTCGCAGACTTTTCACAGCCAAAAAAGTAGATACCAAAGCTCAGAGAGTGGAAAACGAACTACAATCAAGAATCGGCAGATAATTTATACCGACTCAAACCTTGATTTAACTATTTAGCATCAAGAAGATACCTAATATAGATCGCGATAGTAGAAGGATCGCCTGAGAAATTGAAACAAGTGCTTGAACCTGCGAATCCGACCAGGTTTCAAACCGTAGCTTGCTGGAGGAGTCATCATCTCCGCCGATCGGAGCGATACCCCAACGAAGGAGGAGATAGAAATAACGGAGACCGCGTTTAATCGAATCATCGGAGCGTAAACGGCGAGAAAAGAGATCTGAAGATGCCGAAGACGACAAGGATGGAAAGGCGGTTTCATCGAAGAGAAATCGGCAGAGATTCGCCAAGTCTTCTGCCATTTCTGGCGAGACGAAAGAAAAAGAGTTCGTGAGACAATAATAAAAAGGTTTCTAAGAGATATACACAGAGAAGGGTTTTATAAGTAAGAATTCAGAGACGGTGAAAGAAGACTCTGTGAAGAAGACGAGGTTCCTTCTTCTTCGTTTTCATTCTATACTTTACTTTCAAAATCAGGCAATTTTTTTTTTTTTTTTGATAACATTGTTCTATTATTGATTGCAGTGTTAAAAAAAAAAATTACATAGGTGCAGCCCAATAAAATATGGGCCCATAAACACATATTGTAAGAGATTTGACTCAATTTCGGTTATTTGGAATTTTTTAGGGGTTATTGTGGTTTATCGATTTTATTCGGTTCAATTTGAGATTTGACTCAATTTCGGTTTAATATTTCCTATATTTTAAATCGTCAGACCGAGTTCCGGTTTCATTGTTTCTCTCAATCGGCGACGGCCATGGGAGAACTGCCAAGGAAGCTGCGTGTATTGTATGCTTCTCAAACCGGAAACGCGCTTGATGCGGCGGAGCGTATTGGCCGTGAAGCCGAACGCCGCGGATGTCCAGCATCTATTGTCTCCACCGATGAATTCGACGCGGTATGTCTGTAGTAAAATCAATTGGATTTTGATTTCAATACTTGTTACTTTGGTTTGAAGATTTTCTTCTTCGTTTCAATGATGCTTAATATGTAAAGGAAATCTTTCAATTATGTACTCAACTAGAATAGTTGTGAGATGCAAAGACCATTAATCTGATGTTAGCTTTGTGTCGATATAGTGATTGAATTTTAAGTAAAACATTGGGCCTTCATTGACTATCTTGCAACGTGACATAAAAGTGTTTTACTTTTGAAGATTTTATCAAGTTATCATGTGTTTTCTGCAGAGTTCTTTACCTCAGGAGGAGGCTGTTGTTTTTGTTGTCTCCACTACAGGGCAAGGAGACTCTCCTGATTCTTTTAAAGTACGTTGGAATCCTGCAAAATGCACTTTCTATTACGTTAGATGCTTATTGTTCATGATTTTTTCAATCATTTGAAGGCATTTTGGAAGTTTCTTCTTCAAAAAAATCTGGAAAACTGTTGGTTGCAACGAGTTCGCTATGCAGTGTTTGGACTAGGGGATTCTGGCTACCAGAAGTACAACGTAAGTGAACCCGCTCTTTTATAATCCGTTTCACATTGTTTTAACATACGTTTCATTTCCCATGGTGAGCTAATCCTGAGCTTGTCCAGTTTTGTTTAGATGTATTTATCAATGTGAAAATAAGTAGGCTTTACTAAACCCTTTCCATTTTGGGTTATATTTTCTCATGTGGCACAAATTTATGACATGATTTTTTCTTTTCTATCGGCTAAGTTTGTAGCAAAGAAGCTAGACAAAAGATTATCAGGTCTTGGGGCCACAACCATCGTTGAAAAAGGTCTGGGAGATGATCAACACCCATCAGGGTATGCTATGGTATATTAAGACAAGTAGAGTTCTGTTGACATTGATCATGCTTTGACATAACTTTCTTTGACATCAAATGAAGCATTGATCAGTTGAAAACATACTCTCTTTCTTATAGTTTCTGGTATAATACTATAAGCCCCGATGTTAGAATGCTAATTTTAAGTTTCGGTGTATTATTAGGTACGAAGGAACTCTCGACCCATGGATGCAGTCTTTATGGAGTACATTATATCAGATCAATCCAAAATACTTTCCTAAAGGTCCAGATGTGATGATTTCACAAGATGAACTAACGGATCAGCCTAAATACAGGGTTTTATATCATAAGGAGCCTAAAATGTCGACAGAGTCAGGTATACAAAATCACATGGCACATCCTGTTTTGTGAAGGGAAATTTAGGGTCAATCTTGAGCAAATACGTTGCTTCCTTTATGTCAACTTAGGAGTATGTTATGCTACATAACAATGTGCTGTTGACATGTAAATCGTAATTGCTGGAAATGTCAACATAAAAGTGAATTTGAATGAATCTGCTGGAAGTCTCATAATGTTCTGTTTCAAATTTGCTCGTGAATTGAATTTCTTTTATATCATGAAAAAGGTTAGGTAGCAATGTACTTGTACTTGGGATTTACGCTTGCATAATATGCCTCTTATTTTTTGGCAGGCATCTTACAAAGAGCCCGTGAAATGTCTCCCGGGAAATTATCGAAGGACAAAAGCAAACCAGACTGCTTTCTCAAGCTGGTATGCACATCCAACGTAAAATTTTTGTTTTTTTCCGATATGCTATACAACCTTACTGGTTATGCTATTCCAGTGCTCTTTTACCTTGAATTTTGTGGAGTTGATGTTGCTTAATGGTCAACTTGTTTTCTTAAATGGTCTAATTTTGGAATGCATTATTATGTTAAGCCTTGATGATATGAATTCTATTCCCTTAGCTTGCCTTAATATTCCAATTATGTAGACCAGAAATGAGGTCTTGACCAAAGCTGGAAGCACAAAGGATGTCCGCCACTTTGAGTTCCAGTTTGTTTCTTCTGTAAGTACTTTGCTGTCACTTACTTTAAGGCCACATCTGAATAAATTGTGAGGATGAAGTCTAATGCTTTCTGGTTTTCTCCTCTTATAAGACTGTTGAATATGAAGTTGGTGATGTTGTTGAGGTTCTTCCAAGCCAAAATCCTTCAGCAATAGATGCGTTTATAGAACGCTGTGATCTGGACCCAGAATCATTCATCACAGTATGTAGTTCCACTTGGTTTTATAAAATGATCTTAGATTGTCTAATATGGGATTCAAAATAAATGCCGAGTGTTAACTTGTTTTCAGGTTTGTCCGAGAGAGACGGAAAATAGTGGTTATGATGGAGAAGTAACTACACAGCTCCCTATTAAGCTTAAAACTTTTGTTGAGTTAACAATGGATGTTACATCCGCTTCACCTAGGCGATACTTCTTCGAGGTAAGATCCTTTAATCCTAATGCATCTAAATTTTATTATGCATCTGCATTTTAAATTTACGAAAGCCCTTTTCATCTTATGTAAGTATCGCTTTGAGTTTATGTTACAAGTATATGATGGAAATCCTCGCAATGTATCATCTCTACTCAGGTTATGAGCTTCTATGCAACAGCTGAACATGAGAAGGAAAGACTTCAATACTTTGCCTCACCCGAGGGGCGGGATGATCTCTACAATTACAATCAGAAGGAAAGAAGAAGCATCCTTGAGGTAAAATAGCACCAGATACGACATATATATGATCTGTCTTGAATATGCATTGACTTGTGTAACCAAATAGATCGTGTTGTTAATGTCTATGTAGGTGTTAGAGGATTTCCCCTCTGTACAAATCCCTTTTGAGTGGCTAGTACAGTTAGTGCCACCACTAAAACCAAGAGCTTTTTCGATATCTTCTTCTCCTTTGGCTCACCCTGCTCAAGTACATTTGACTGTAAGTATAGTATCATGGATCACACCTTATAAGAGAACTCGAAAAGGTCTATGCTCCTCTTGGCTTGCAAGCCTCACACCTGAACAAGGTTAGAATTTTGTTTCTTCTTTTCCATAACTGGCTCAGTTGTTTGTTTCTAATGTGTTTTCTTTTTTTACGTTGTGATTAGAGATAAATATACCGGTTTGGTTTCACAAAGGCTCTCTTCCTGCTCCATCACAGTCGCTTCCGCTTATCTTAGTAGGACCCGGAACCGGATGTGCACCATTCCGTGGATTCATAGCTGAAAGAGCTATACAAGCTCAGTCTAGCCCAGTTGCACCAGTCATGTTCTTCTTCGGTTGCAGAAACAAAGACACAGACTTTCTTTACCGCGAATTCTGGGAGTCTCAAACAAGAGAAGGAGGCATACTCTCTGAAGAAATAGGCGGTGGCTTTTACACAGCATTTTCTAGAGACCAACCTAAGAAGGTTTACGTACAGCATAAGATACGTGAGATGGGCAAGAAAGTTTGGGATTTGCTTTGTGATGGAGCTGCCATTTATGTAGCGGGATCGTCAACTAAAATGCCTTCTGATGTAATGTCTGCATTAGAGGAGGTTGTGTCAGAGGAGACAGGAGGATCAAAGGAGGTTGCTTCACGGTGGCTTAAGGCTTTGGAGAAGGCAGGGAGGTACAATGTTGAAGCTTGGTCTTAACTAATATATCATGTTCAATCCCATATATGAAGCTATAAGCTTTTGTTATTGTTGTTACATTATTATTAATTTGTTTTTCATTATTCTCATTAAATAATATTTGATTTAACAAAATCAAAACGAGTCCGAGGCAATGAAACTAAGCTTCTTCTCCATCAATTGTAACTACTACTGGCCTGTGTAGAACACTGAAGAACTCACTTTCTACATATTGAGTTAGAATAGACTGGGCTGATTTTGGCTGGGCTTGAATGGGCCAAAAATTGGACCTTAGGTTAGGTGAAGAGCAAATGTTTTCACTCTGAAAATATGAATATCAGATCTACCTTAACAAATAATCTGCAACTACCTTAACAAATAATATCTAAATCAATTAAGGTCAATGAGGTTTATCTTCAAACTTCAAACTATGTACATAATCTAAACAATACATCATTATAATTTTTTAAGTACCTTTTGATTATCGTTAGTACACAATCTTATTAAATAAATAGCATACCAAAAAAAATCTTATTAAATTAATATTGCAATATTTTGGGTTTTATTCTTAAAGCTCCATTGGCATCCACCAAAGCTTTCTTCTCTCACCCACCTTCACAATCATCATTCATCATTCACCATCTTCTTCAGTGTTCATCACTTTTTCCACAATCTTTTCTTTTCACCGACTAAAAAGAAAAAGAAAGGAAAATTCTGTCAAGTTTCACTTTTGATTTTTACTTGGAAATTGCACAATTAATGAGTCTCTCCATATTTAATTAAACAATTAACTCCTTGGGACTCTCTTTCGTCAGTTATTTGTTTCATTTCTCTCTCTTTGTCTTTCTCCTTTGAGCCCCAATCGAAAGTTTAGGTCTTTTCCTCTTCTCTCCTTCCAGCTCAATTCTCGATCAAAGGTTTACTCTTTATTTTCAAGTTGTCATTATTTGGAAATTTACTAGAATTAGGTTTTTGATCATTCGATCCTGATTGTTATTGATCTCAATTCCTTTTTGTATGGTCAAATTTTGCTGATTTTTGTCACTCTGTTTGCTCAATTTTATGGATAAATTTAAATTGGTTTTGCATTATAAGTGTCTCTGATCTCAATTGGGTTTTGTATTTTTCTCTTTTAAAGCAAACTTTGGTCTTTTACTTTATTTAGGGTTTTATAAGTTTATCTGCTTGCATTTCACTTTAATGAAACCTCAAGTTAGTTTTGAGAGAGTTAAATGTTCAGATTGATCTGAACTTTGAGCTGCTACTAAACAGAAGCAAATTGTACTTTTGGTTTGTTGACATTACATTGGATGTACTTGAAATTGCTTTATTCCAACACTGATCACATCATTCTCTCCTCTACATCTTGGAGTTATCAAGCAATCAAACCCATTTTATCATTGCAGGTAATGTGGAGATATGAACAGATTGTTAACCAGCTGTTTTACTGAATCAGAGTTCTGTAAATAGAAACCTTCAAGAAAGTTTAAAGGTTTTTGAGTTAATTATATTTATAATCGCTCATTAAGTCTCAGTTGTGTATGATTATAAACTAGCTCATTCTTTAAGTGTGAGGAAAAGGAATATATCAGCATTAACATAGAAAGAGAGGAGGAGAAGAAGATGGGATGTGTTACTTCTTGCTTTCGAGTCGAAGACATTGATGAGTACATGAATCCAAGTAGCTCTGTATATAGGAACTGTCCCTGCATAAGATGCCTTGCTCATAATTTCCTTAACCTGGTACATTTACACATCACTTATCTTAATCTATGCATTGTGGTTTACCTGAGAAGCTTCATGTTTTGGTGATTGCAATAGTTGGTTCTTGTGACAATGTTTACTGTGATCTCTAATCTAACTTAATCCTATATTAACTGTTGCAGTATATCTCGGTATTCAGAAGAGGAGAAACCCGCTCTCTCCCATCTACAGTTCAAGCTACTGCCTCAATAACGTCCTCTTCTTCACACGATAACTTTCTGTCTGAAGCATTCCGTTCTACTCCAAGACCTCTGCCATATGATGCTGATCCTAGATACTTCCGTTCACTTGTTTCAAGACGGGAGAAGGGTTCAAGTCATTCCCATGAGGAAGCTGAACCTTTAAGAAGTAATAGTGATGTGGATTCTGAAACTTTCAGCGTAGGAGGATGCAAATGGGCTAATAATAAATCCATTATCTCTGATAAAGATTCCAAAGAAGACTACTCTAGTAAATCCGGTCTCAGGATTTTGAAATCGAAGTCAAAGTCGAAAATGGCTGACTCTGAAAACATGTATGTATTTTCTGATGATGAAGATGTCTGTCCAACTTGTCTAGAAGGTAATATTGCACTCTTAATATTCTTTCTCAGCTTTCGTATTGTCCATTCAGAAATCAATCGTGCTCTTGCTTCTCTTTTTGCAGAATATTCATCAGAGAACCCAAAGATTGTTACAAAATGTTCTCATCATTTCCACCTTGGTTGCATTTACGAATGGATGGAGAGAAGTGAAAACTGTCCTGTCTGCGGAAAGGTAACCATTTTTTCCACATTCTCAGAACTAAGTGAAACTGTTTCACTTAGCAAAGACTTATTCTTTTCATAATTGACTAGTCTAGGGGATTAAAAGCTTAGCTTTCTTGAACTTCATGACATTTTTGTTGTTCTGATTCATTCTGATTAAAAAAGAAAGAAACAATAAGCTCCCACTTCTCCAAACTCTTTATGTTCCTTCCATGGCTGCTTCTGGTTTTATATCCACACACCTGAGAAAGGTGTGTGGTAGTTTGAACAAGTGATGCGCATGTGTGTAGAAGTGGCTCAATAAGAGCTAAATCTTTTCTTGGATCTCATAATAGTTGGCTTTGCTCTGGTTTCATTCGGATCTAAGAAAAGTTCTCATCTGTTTTCCAATTTTCTTGTATGCAGGTGATGGAATTCAACGAAACACCATGATCATCAATCATTGATCTGTGTCTTGTATCTAAATTGTAACGGGGGAAGATAACAAGGCAATGCTAAAGACTATTTATGTAAATTTCGCTTGTTTGGTTTGTGAATATTTGCATTACATTGGTATATATATATATATATGAAGCAGAAAAGGAGAAAATGTTCCTCTGCAACAGTTTAAGCTCTTTCCCTAAACCAATATTTCCTCTTTTAACTGATTTATTTCTCATTAAAATGCTTATGTTGTGTATTATGATATTATCTAATCATCGAATCGTCTTATATCATTTTCCTTTTATATAAATTAATTTCCATTTTATGTGTCCAATCTAAGGAATACAAATTCTAGAACTGGGAAAACTTGGTAGAAAATAAAGTTTAGGGGCTTTATGTAGATATTTCATAAAACAAAGGTCTTTAGTTGTAAATATCATAAATTTATGCCTGACCCGGTCTCCGAGCAAATGAACGAAGGACTCTCATTGCTTCTCTCTTTCCCTCCGTTTCTTACACACATTAACCAACCCCAAACCGCAATAAAAGCTTCAGAATTTTTTCGATTCATCCATTACAACATTGATAATTGAGGTAAGCTTTCAGATTCTCTCTGAGTTTGCCTTACTTTTCTGTTAATTACGATTTTCATTAGTTGTGATTCTCGTGAATCGAGTTCGCCTTTGCGTGTGGAATTTCCTTTCTTTTTCCCTTGAATCCGTGATTAACTCTAAATTTTGTATCCAAAAACTTGTCTTGTTCGTGATCAATTTTGTTTATTCTCTGTAAAATTAGAGTTTATATTAGTTCATAAATTTCAAGCCTTTTCGAAAAATAACAATTTTGTGTAGGATTTTTGTTGAAGGGGAGTTCTGGAAATGGATATTGGAGAAATTATTGGTGAAGTTGCTCCTTCTGCGAGTATCCCAACAAAGAGTGCTATATACGTTTGGGGTTACAATCAAAGTGGACAAACTGGTAGGAAAGGAGAAGAGAAGCTTTTGCGTATCCCAAAACAGCTTCCTCCTGAGCTTTTTGGTTGCCCCGCTGGTGCGAATTCTCGTTGGCTTGATATTTCCTGTGGTCGGGAACATACAGCTGCTGTTGCTTCAGATGGATCTCTCTTTACTTGGGGTCTGTCTCTAAAATTTCCATAAACTTGTAGAATCTGATCAATTGGGCTGTTACTTGATTGTCTTTCTTCAAGTGACTTTACTGTTCTTTTCTTTCTGTGATGGAATTAATTGTTTGGTTAACACAATTGGATCTTGTAGTTATATCTGAGGCAATTCGTCAAGATGGTTCCGGATAATTCTTACATATCTTTATGTCCTTGTTTCAGGTGCCAATGATTATGGTCAGCTTGGGGATGGAACTGAGGTTGGGAGGAAAAATCCAAAGAAGGTTAAGCAGCTTCAGTCAGAATTTGTGAAATTTGTATCTTGTGGAGCTTTCTGCACTGCAGCTATAGCCGAACCCCGTGAAAATGATGGCACTCTTTCCACTAGTAGGCTCTGGGTTTGGGGACAAAATCAGGTACAATAGGCTCAATTATCATGATGAAAATTGTCACGTCATGTGTTATTCTCATGGTCTCTCAAATTTTTCATGATAGAAATCAAATCTACCTCGCTTGTTTTATGGGGCATTTCCTGCTACAACGGTATGTACTCCACTCCTATCTAAGATGGAATCATACTAGGATAGACAGTAATTTGGTCTTTGCACATAATTTAGGCTATCCGTCAAGTGTCATGTGGGACAGCTCATGTTGTGGCCTTATCAGAGGAAGGCCGTCTTCAAGCTTGGGGTAAGAATATGTCCAGATCTTGTTATGAACTTAAACCTATTGTTCGGTATTTTATGATTTTAATTGTGGTTTTTGTGTTCTACGGAATTTATAAGGCTATAATGAACAAGGCCAACTTGGTAGAGGAGTCACTTGTGAAGGACTACAAGCGCCTCGTGCGATAACTGCTTATGCAAAGTTCCTCGATGAAGCACCAGAGCTTGTGAAGATTATGCAAGTTTCATGTGGGGAATACCATACTGCAGCTGTATCTGATACAGGCGAGGTGTAAGTTATCTAACCCTTTTCTTGAAAACTTCATGGTTACTCTTATGGCTTGGGTAACAAATTCTCTGTGCAAGGGTCCGGGAAAGGAAATCTTTCTAATGGGGATATCGATCTCATCACATTCTAGCAATGGGAATGCTTGAAGAAGCAAATGGATTCCTGACATTTGACTATGCAAGTCTCCTTCCCTTTCACTTGATTTCTTTCAGTTGTCTTATTCAATGTCCACTGCTTATCTCTTTCGTTGCAGTTACACTTGGGGATTAGGAAACATGGGTCAACTTGGTCATGTTTCTCTTCAATCCGGGGATAAGGAGTTGATTCCAAGGCGAGTAAGTGGTATCGATGGTGTGTCCATGAGAGAAGTTTCTTGTGGCGGTGTGCACACTTGTGCTTTATCTTTGGAAGGAGCTCTTTATGCTTGGGGTGGTGGCCAAGCAGGACAGCTCGGGCTTGGTCCTCAATCTGGTTTCTTGTTTTCTGTCTCTAATGGACGTGACATGCTTCTGCGCAATGTCCCGGTTTTAGTCATCCCAACTGATGTCCAGCTTGTTGCTTGTGGACATTCTCACACTCTCGTTTATATGAAAGAGGGACGAATTTGTGGATGGGGTTATAATAGCTATGGTCAAGCCACAAACGAGAAATCGTCGTATGCTTGGTACCCATCGCCTGTAGACTGGTATAGCTCAAACAAGTTTGTCTTTGTTACTTATTCAATTGCTAAAACAAAGCGCAGAAATAACACAGATGTGATGGAGACATTGTGTTATTTTTCGGTTATATTAACGGGAAACGCTGGTGTTACATTCAGGTGTGTAGGACAAGTGAGAAAACTAGCAGCAGGAGGTGGTCATTCAGCTGTTTTAACTGATGCATTTTCATTGAAGGAGCTGTGTGAATTTCAATTAGCAGATAGTGTGAACCTCTCAAATGCTTCAAAGATTCAAGATGTTGCATTCAGAATGGGTTCTGAAGCTTTAGCCCGCCTCTGCGAAAGACTCAGGTAAGCAATGTTTAAGCTTCCGGCCGGACAAAATTCTCTGTTTCCTTGTAAAAAATTGTAATTGATGTGTTTTGATGTGTTTCAGGGAGCAGTTACTTGATGGAGATTTTACTGATGGGGAAGAAGTATATTAAAAGGCAAAAACCCTTAAACTATCTGGTACTCTTTGAAGTTATTATAATTCATCCTGTATCATTGAACAACTATAATTCTGGTAACCCAGAAAGTCAATTCTTCAGCAGAACTCTCTGTACCATTCTTCTTTTCAGGACAGATTTCATTTCATGTCCTGTCTTTGTAAGATACATATATTGTAATTATCTGTTCTGTACACTTTAGAATCTTAAATAAAAGCTAGATGTTGGTGGCATTGGTAAGTGTTGAATCTCACTGTTAACTTGAGAGTTTATTTGTCTCTGTCGCAGGCTGTCTGCAATTGCAGCTAGCATCTAACAAAGACATAAGTAAAATTAGTAATTAATCAGATGAGACATGTTTAACATTTCACGCATCACAATTCATACAATATATATAAGCAAGATTCCAAAAGGCACAAACATCTCCTGAAACAGAAGAGAGAAGTTGAAGGCTATTACAGCTGTAGCCACATATGTCTACAAATCAAAAGTCTTGTGCATACATAAACACAAAGTGAAACACAATTTCATACTTATTCATATGATAATTAAGTTCTAATATTACACCACCAAGAAGTCAGCACTTGCTTGAGGTCTTTACTAGGGAACAAGTGTCACTCACAGCATCCAGCCAGGGATGTAGCCATTTCCTTGCTGGGACTGAGTTTGAGTAGTTGCAGCCATTTGCTCTGAACACACTGGATGGTTATATCTGTTTGCATCAACACAACAACTTAGTCAAGGAATCTACAATACAAAACCTATACTTCTATGCAAAGTCAAGAGAAGTCTGTTTGATTTACCCAATCTGTAAAGTGGGATCACATTCAAGAGTTTGGAATAGTCCCTGAGATTGGGCATGATGATGTTCATAGGCAACATTCTGTTGATCACCACCTTCCCATGCTCCTCCTATATGGTGATTTCTCACGCCGATCGACATATCTTCCAGCTAAAACAAACACACAACATTATTCAAACTTTATCTTGAAACTAATATATAAAATAAGGGAATTCAAAAGAAGCATGTAACAGCTATTGGCGATTGTGAAATTTAGACTCATGTATGTAACAAAGTTTCAAGAGGAGCATCATATATATACCTTCATAGACAAAGCTCTATTGGCTTCAAGCAAGATATGCTCTTTACCTTGAAGATCAGAGAGCTGGTCAAGCATATACTGTGTCTGCAGAAAGAAACAAGCATTTTCAAAGATTCACACGCATCATAAACATAGAACAGGATTTGTATGGATTCTTCTGTGCACCTTGATGCAGCGAACTTGCTTCAATGAGCCATCTAGTTGACGCTCAAGCTGCTCTAGCTCCTTTGAATTCAAAGGTCCAAGGTCTTCTCCAAGAAGGTTTCTGCAGCAACACACATTTACATCAATACAAACATATATTTGCTGTTTATATAAATGAGCATACAAACAATATATACCTCTGCTGACGTTGCAGACCTTCATATCTACCTTTCAGCTTCAAATACTCTCTGTAGCTGTTCTGAAAGAAAAAACCAAGAAAGTAGACAATAATGTTAGATTACTTGTCTTCAGAATCTATATATGAGATTTCATAGTTTATTGCTTTAATATAAAAGAAATTTAGTGAATTATAAAAGGGATTAAAGCTTAAAGATCAAAGAAGAGTGAAGAGTAAACCTCAAGTTCTTTTGCAGGTTTGTTGTTGACTTCAATTGAGCCATAGCTACATTTCTGGTACCTTTCCAGTGTCTTGAGCATGCTGAAAGATCAAAACAAACATTAGGAGAAGAAGAAAATATTAATTTTAGTGACTGAATTAAGAATAAGAAACAAACATATATTATAAAAAGTTATTAAAAGAAGATCTTGGGGATTGAAAAGATGAAAATATAATTAAATATTCATGTGGTGCTTAATTAAATGTCTGCATGAGGTTTAGACTGGTTAATGCATGGATCCACAAAATATTAACGTTAGATCTTAGTATTTTTATTGAAATCTGTGAATCTTTAATTTACTTCAATCACATATATATCCGTGTAAAAACAATATGACAAAGAACTAGTTCCTATACATAGATTTCAAACCTACATAAAGATCAATAAGAATTTGATTCATATATAAAGATCTCAGATCTCCAAATACAATCACTAAATCTCTAAATTATCTTCCTATAATCAAAACCTTATAGAGACCAGATTTCAAAACTGAAAATATATATATCAAGTGTGTGACAAGCAAACAAGAACCAAAATCTTAGTAAGTACTTGATAACATGAAAATCAAACACAATAAACCTAATCATGACAAAACTAGCACAAAATGAAAGATCAATCATACACAGATCTAACAATTGTTTTACAAATTGAGAGAGAGAGAGTTTGTGTAATTTACTTGGAGGAGCTGCAGAACTCATAGAGCTTGCCACGGTTAGAGAAGACAATTAGAGAAACTTCAGCATCACAGAGAACAGAAAGCTCATAAGCTTTCTTCAACAAACCATTTCTACGTTTAGCAAACGTGACTTGTCTGTTGATTTTGTTCTCTATCCTCTTCAACTCAACTCTTCCTCTTCCCATTTTTTTTCCTCAAATCGATCAGATCTTATTTCCTCTTTTATGTATGTATGAATGTATAAGCTTATTAGGGTATGTGTTTGTTTAGCTATATACAGACACACAAAAACATGGGAAAGATTTGATCATTTGGAGAATAAATTAAAACCCTAGTTTTGAAGAACAAGAAAGAAGAGAAAAGAGGAAACTTTTGCTTTCTCTGGTTTGGTTTTTTTGATTTTGGTTTTAGGGCTTTTGTTTATGCTTTAGATCTTTTCTTTTTTTGAAGGGTTTGTGATGAGATTGTGAAACTGATGAATGGTTTTTATGAATCTATAAAAGCTATAAAGATAAGAAATTTGTGAGGGTGTGAGAGAAAGTTTATTAGGGTTTGGTGTTTCTATCTCTACTTCTTTACTCTTCTCTCTTTTACAAAAAGTTAACAAGCAATTTCACACCATTTGCTAAAAACGTGTTATACAAACGCCATGAGCTTCTACATAATTGAGAAATATCAATGAAGTTGTGTTCATAAGGCGCGTGAGAATTGAGGAACACATAGGTTTCTATATTAAAAACGAAAGTAGCTATATCATCATTTCTACTTCACAAGCTGCAGAAAAGACTCATATACCTTAAAATGGAAAGCTACGTGTCGATTTTCCATTGCTTCTTATCTTTTGCACAACGTTTAAGTTTTGTATTTATGTATTTGGTCATTGCTTGCACTAAGAGTTTTAGGAATTATACTTTTAGCTGAGCCCAAGAGTAGTAATAGTGTATATGAAGTTCGATTGGTGATTGTTTGAGCTAGACAGTTTACATGAAAATTGTTTTAAAAGAAGTAGTTAATGTTGGATAAGCTTAAAAAGAAGATAGTTTGGAGAACAAGAAACTAACAAGATATTCTCCAAGATACACTAGGGTTAGAAGGATATAATCCTAATAGATTTAGGTTTAATAAAGTTGTGTTAAATCTATAAATACCCTAGTTGAGTTGTGACTAAGGTAAGACTTTGAGTTGTTTAGTTTTGAGCATATTTTCTAAGCAATAAAGAAGAGTTATCTCTTTAATCAAAGTGTTAAGTAAAGCATCAAAGTAATCTCGATTTTGAAGGTGCCCTTCAATTGGTATAGAGCAAACCAGGTTGTTCTTAGAAAATCGAAATCAAAGCTATGGGTGATGATGTCAAACCGACGAANAGAAAATCGAAATCGAAGCTATGGGTGATGATGTCAAGCCGACGAAAAAGGACCTTGTACCAACATCGGTGGTGTGTCCAATGTTGAATTCATCGAACTACACGGTGTGGTCGATGAGGATGAAGGTGCTCTTACGTGTGCATGAGGTTTGGGAGGTGATTGATCCTGGATCAATTGTTGCCAAGAAGAACGACCTCGCAATCTCGTTACTCTTTCNGCAATCTCGTTACTCTTTCAATCTATACCTGAGAGTCTCATACTACAAGTTGGGGAACAAGATTCAGCCAAAAACTTATGGGAAGCTATTAAATCAAGGCATGTAGGAGCAGAAAGAGTTAGGGAAGCGAGATTACAAACTCTTATATCCAAATTCGAGCGAATAAGAATGAAAGAATCGGATACTATAGATACCTTCACGGGGAAGTTATCTGAAATCACTTCGAAAGTAGTGGCTCTCGGATCATAAATTGAGGAATCAAAGTTGGTTAAGAAGTTTCTCAACGGTACATACACATGAAAACTTCACTAGAACAAGTACTTGACCTAAACAAAACCGGTTATGAAGACATTGTTGGTCGA
>OVAX01001266.1:0-49385 GCA_900406405.1 Lepidium africanum | reverse complement strand
TTATTATTATTATTATTATTATTATTATTATTATTATTATTATTATTATTTTGTCAACCTTCTTCATTGTTATATATAGAGAAGAGAAACTGCAAGTCGACGATCACACAATTCTGTTATTGTTTTACTTTAACTTCCTTAGGAATCTTCGCAACGTCTCTCTTCTCCTAAACGACATTTTAACTTCCTTTGGAATCTTCGATTGCACCACTCCTTTCTTAATCTCTGTTCGTGAAATGGAGCCGGAGGTTCAATCAGGCGAGGATTCCGTTGATCACATTCAAGACCCCACACCTCTCGGTGAGAAAGAGGATTTGCTCGAGGAGGAGGAAAACAAAGTACAGAGCGACGCTGGTTCAGTGTTTGCCGGCGACGATGATATCCGTAGTGGCGAGCTTGCTGTGGGAACGACGGAGAACTTGGAGTTGCCTGCGGAATTTGGAAACAATGTTATGGTTCTAACGTGCGAGTCTACACATGAAGCCGGATCTTGTCATGTGTTCTTAGTCGGTACTGCTCATGTTTCCCAGGTATTCCTCGTTTTTGATCTCATTTTGGTTTCTAAATTGGAAATTTTGCAAGAAGCTGTTTGGAATGTGCCGATGATTTCGTAAATTAGTTGAAATGTTGGATTAGGGTTGGATAGTGATGACTGATCTTTGAAAATGAGTCAATATATTAAAGATTAGGCAGGATTTGCATTAGTAGTATAATCTTTGCAGGTTTGTGTCAATTAAGTTGCAAGAACATTTCAATACAACCGAGCTGCGTGCGATTCTGTATGATACTGCTCAGTTCTTTACGGTTTTAGATATATAAGTTTGGGTTACGGTTTTGGCTCGGTTTGAAGTTCAGTAAGGAGTTTAAGAATCCATAGGATTAGATTTCTGTCTTCTCTTTACCTCTGTTGCAGCTTCCTTGTTTGTAATTTTCTTTGATTTTAGAGATTATCACTTTAAATAGCCTGGTTTTGTGTACGATGGAAACACGTCAATCCATTTATTCTCTTGATTGGACTATAATATTATTAGTATTCACAAGCTTGCATCTGTATTGTAGGAATCATGTCGAGAAGTTGAAGCTGTAATCAGCTCCTTGAAACCACAGGTCCTTCTCCTTACAGTTCATTGAGGAGTACTGATGGTTTATATCCACCTCTAAATACGTGACTGATGCTTGTAGGTTGTCTTTCTGGAGTTATGTTTAAGTCGATCGTCTATACTCCAACCTCCATCTTTGGAGGTTTGCTCTTTCTACATAATTCTTGTAAAACATGTCCAATTTACTTTACTTCTTAGCCTTATATGTATGATCGTAACTTGACAAGATTGTGTGTCATATTTCTTTCTTTTGCCAGAAGATGACAAAATCCATTGGCGTCTTCGTTTATAATTTAACTCATACTTTTATGATTCTTGCTCTTCTATCTATTTACTTTTTTGTTTACACAGGAAAACGTGAGATGTTTTGTTTTCTTTTCAGGAACCAACTGTGAATGAAATGATAGACATGTGGAAGAACAGTCAGAACCTATTTGAAATATCATATGGATGGCTTCTCACAAAGGCATGCTTCCTAATTTGGTTAAGATCTTCTTTGATTATAGCATAAATTTCTTATCAATATAACTTACATCCTTTTCTTATAGATTGCCAAACAACTTGAGGTACTTCCTGGTGCTGAGTTTCGTGTGGCATTTGAAGAGGCAAACAAATATGGTGGCAAGGTGATTCTTGGCGATCGTCCAATACAGGTCATGCCTTTGGTTTTCTATAGTTTTAAACCTTAATGTAAGGACCATATGCATTAAATAATCTAAAACTAAAGCTCTGTATACGTATTTTGAAATTTGGTAATGCAGATCACGTTACAGAGAACATGGGGTAAGATGCCTTTACGGCACAGGATACAAGTTGTGTGCAGATTGATCCGTCAAGCTGTCTTTCTACCAGAGCCTGAGGAATTCAATAATATGGTAAAAGACGTTACTTTCTTTTTTATTTTCAGTTATGTGATTGAGTCAGTGTAAGTAATTAGTAATGATAAATTGGAGGGGAACCAAACTATAAATGTTAGTAACACATTATTTAAGTATACATATTTGATTATACAAAAATGCAATAAGCAGAGCTAAGTCTTCACCATCATTGTGCTAATGGTATCTGCAGATTGAGGAGCTGTTGGAGTTACCGACTAATGAATCATACTTTACTGTAACGAATGTTGGTAAATGTCTAGTGGTTGTAGTCGCCGTGACAGCCATAGTTTTCGGCTTATATCTTTCGAGAAAAATGTAACGAAGTTCCAGTTTTAGAGTGAAATTCTCATGAGGACAATAAAACGTAGCCACGTAGGCAAAACAACAGATGATGAATTTTTTTTTTTGGGACATATATAATGGAAGATAAATTTCAGTATTCAGCTGAATCCAAAGATCCACATTTGGATGGCTTTTCAAATCCGGATACTTTAAATATATATTTCTATGAGTACCAAACCATATCAGATAAATCTAAGCCAAACAAGATCTTTGGGACATATAATTTTTTATAATGGAAGATAAATTTTTTTTTTTGGGATATTTAGTGAAAGCTGTAACCTGAAGAGGGGCTCAAACCCATAGCAGTAACATTCCTTCGACCAAGGAAGGGCAAAAGGAGTTTAAGGTATTTGTTAATCAGCAAACAGTTACCAAAAATGTTCTCTATCCTGTGAAACCTTTTTTAATCTCTTTTTTCGGTAAAATTTTAGGATTTAGTTAATTCAAAGATGGTAACGAATGAAGATAACTACGAAAAGCAACTGACGCTGCTTTCAAAGTTTTTGCTCCAATGGGAATCAGTAAAAGAATCTCTCTCCTAGCTTTGGTTGAAATTATGCATTATAATTCGTTTTTGTAGTGTAGATGCTGGACATAGTGACATATTGAAAATATGAACCAAATTGACAACTATTTACTGTCATCATGAATATTAATTGATTGCTAACCATTAACTAAGCACCATGATGTATATTAGTACAAGATCAGTTAACATGCAAAGTAAAGATAGAGATTGTAAGGCAAAATCTGAATCTAGGAAGGTGATTTATGTAGTTATTACCTTCGTTTTATGAAGTTTTTAAATCGATGAATCCTAAATCTGCATCAAAAGAATATATTTCTAGTTTTTGTTATTACTTATATTGATTTGATCTTGTGAACCATAGATTTGATTTAATTTTTGCTCTAATTTATATTAAATTATAAACGTAGATCTTAAAATAACATTTTTTGGGCTTTGGAAACTATTTTATATGGACCTTAGATCTGTCATTAAGATTCTTATTTATGAGCCTCGAAAATACAGATATGAGTGTATATTTTTGGCCCAATTATGATCCAACGTCAGAGGTTTGGCTATTTTTTGCGAATTTATAGATTTATGCCATCTGTGCAATATACGTACACTTCCTTCAATCATCTTTCAGCGTAACCGCTCCCTAAAACCATTTCTATAAGTTTTCTACTCTTGTGATCTCAGACATTCCTCTAGTTTTCTATTCTGTAACTACATTTGGAGGTAGATCGGTAGTTGAAATTTTAACTTATGAATCTAGTGTTTTAATATATTTTTAGATGAGATTCCACAAAAAAATCATGGAATATATTCACAACGCAGATCTACTAAAAATCATTAGATATCAAGAAAATTGAAATAGAAATCAATTTCACAGTTACAACGATTAACTACAAAAATAACCAAAATTTAGGCTCAGATCTAGATTCATTGGTTAAAATTGAATAAACAGGAATAAAAACCAAAAGACCCAACCTTTCTAGCCTCAGATCCAAGAGACAACAATTAATATCAAATCGAAAACAAAACGAATAGACCAGATCAAGAACTACAAGAATCACGAAGTTTAAAAGGAAAAACACGAATACAAATCAAAATCATAAAACTTGGAATAAAGGAAACGTAAGAAATTAATAAAATGTAAAAACTAAACGGAGGAAAGAGAGGAAATGAAAAGCGACATGTTGTGATGTATTATGTAGACGGTTGCCGAAACCCTAGGGTTCACAAAGTGAGCTTTTAAGTTCGGCCCATTATGCAACTATAATTGAATAAGTCCGACCCATAATGTCATGATTACAATTAAATAGGTCAGGCCCATTGAATAAGTCCGACTCATTATGTGATGATAAAAATTAAATAGGTCAGGCTCAACCGGAGGGTTTTTATACGAACACGTGACAGAAAATCGACCCTTGAAATAAAATGAAAAAGAAACCGAACATTTGGCTTGTCTTGGTCGTTTTACTCTGCTCTTGAATTTACATTACCCTTTTCTTCTTCCGTGGTCAATCCGATATTTTCACCTCCCACGCTCGCTTTTAATATTAAATGACAGAAATACCGTCAGTTTATTCACAAATAAAAAATCATTACAAGAATCAAGATCATTTTACTATACCTTTTTTTTTTTTAAACTCAACATACATTTTTATTTCACCAAATCAATTCAATAATTCAATACAATTTACATCACCTCTAACAAGAGGGTCAATACGTAGGCAAAATGACAGATGGTGAATTACTTTTTTGATATATGAATGTAAATTTCAGTAAAAAACCAATTCATTCTTTACCATTCTCTCAACTCAACTGTCAATTTTTTTCTCTCATTCAATTCATTTTCAAACTTACGATTCAAATCGTAACTTCATTTGTGAATAACTATATTTCACTAAATCATATAATATCTTACAAAAATTAGTATTGGTTGTCTTTTGACATGTGGGGAATATGTAATTAATTAACTTTTCCTTTTGACTAGTAGTAGGAAACGAATCGTGATGTTTCCTATTGTGGTATTGTAAGATTTATAAAAAAAAGAAAAGATAATATTGACTAAACTAATAAGAAATGGATATAATTTCTTCCACACTAATTTTTATCTTTTTAGACATCAACATGTGTAATTAAATTTTCTCTTTATTTTGACTCTAAAGTTAACATAATAACATCAATAATTATGCCAAAATACAATATCTTAAAACAATTACAACCGGAATTATTTAATTTAGATTTCTAACACCAAATAGATTCTCTATTTGAAATCTTTAAGATATTTGTTATCTTTTTTGTTTATTTTTTTTTTCAACTTTTATCATTGTTATATATAGAGAAGAGAAACAGCAATTCTTTTCTCTACCATTCTCAACTTTTGTCAAATTTGAATGGAATATAAATTTCAGTGTAAAACCAATTCTTTTCCCTACCATTCCGATAAACTCAACTGGTTTTTTTTTATTTATTTCAATTTTAAATTGAATCAATTTTATCTAATGCCTTAAAAGCATGAGTACTTTAAATGTACAGATTTATATTTTAGTTTCATTTATAATAAATCTACCCAATGGAATCTCATGCCAAATTCAGTTACTGTCACGAACAGAACCATAGTGGGATCATAACAGAGAGGCAAACATCACACACAAAAACAAGACCCAACTAAACATCAAAGTATTATCATGACTTTCTTATGCATTTCAACAACTTGCATTCTCCCCTCTATATATATACACTACGGATTGTAGAATCACAGTACTTTTACCATAACACAAAATATAGTTATTTAAAATTATGATTGTGACGATTGTTTCATACACACAAGAATTCAACATGGAAATCAGCGAACATGAATCTGTGTTAGAGATTAAGAAACGTTTAGAACAATTTCTTCAGATTCCAGCACCTTCTCTAACTCTCTTCGTCTCTTGTTGGGAACTCCTCGACGGTCTCGACATTGAAGATTACCCAATCATCTCTCATGGCTCCAGAATCGACCTCACAGTTACTCCTCTTTACACAGCATCGTCTTTTACTAACCCTAAAAAAATCCACGTCATCGTCAAGTTCCCTTCAAAACAGTTAACCATCGAAGTTGACAGAAACGAAACGGTAACGCCAACGTTTTTCCTTTATCTCACATTTCTTGATTAACAAGTTAGGTCATAATGTTTTGCAGGTGAGTAGCTTGAAGGACAAGATTGACATAATGGAGAATACTTCGACTAAGCGAATGCAGTTATACTACTCAGGAATCGAGTTAGCTGACGATTTTCGAAACCTAAACGAATACGGAATCAGTGAATTATCAGAGATTGTGGTGTTTCTCAAGTCAATTAACCGAGCTAAAGACATTGCTCCAGTGAGGAAACTGTGTTTCTTGGTGCAGACGTCATCCACTTTATTCAACGGTTCGAAGATTCCGGTGGAAGTTAAGGACACTTGCACCATCTCGGAGATGAGAGAAGGGTTACAAGTTAACAAAACGTTGCCAAGAGATGAGTATATATTCGTACATAAGCAACGAATTATGCGAGAGAATTGTAGTCTTCGGTGGCATGGTGTTGAAAATGGTGACACTCTTTTGGTGTTTAAAGGTTCTATAAGTCGTGGAGGTTAACAATAACTTTAAGTTTCGTATTCTAATGGGTACCCTATTCTAATAAGTCCAATCTCAAGAACTCATGATGTTTTGTTATGGTGTATGATGTAAAGAAATTAATGGCAGGGTTTGGTTGAAGTTTGCATTTAACGATGATGGAATTAATAACTTATAAAATGGATTTCTTTTCCAGATTTTAAATATGGTTTATTAGAAAATTTAAGACAGTCTCATAGTATAATTTTGGAAATTTCTGGTTTTTTTTTTGGAAATTTCTGGTCTCATCTTTGCTCTCCGGTGGCGACTCTTCGTCTTCTTCTCGAATCGACGGCGAGACCTGCAACGGTGGAGATTTAGTGTGGAACAATGGAGTTTTTCGACGAAGACAGGCCTAGATTCGTCTTCCGATCTCGTCCTTCCTCTTCTCACAATCTCTTTAGCCTCGTTGTTTCCAACACCACTTTGTTTGTTCCACTGGTGCAGCAGCAAAAACCAGCACCTGCACTAGTTACAGGTATAGAGCTTAATGATGAGATAGCTTGTCTTTGCCCAATAAATTGTCTTCATTCATCGCAGAACTCTTCTTTTCCAACTCTGAAATTTCTTGCTTTTGTTGTCAACTTTCTTCCTGATACGGTAGATCTGCAAATACTTCTAGAGTTATTCTCAGTATACCAACAATGGCAAGAGATCAAAGCTCAAGAAATAACCAAGAGACAGGTCTACTTTCTGCCTTTTGCACTCCATTTTCAAGGAATCTGTAATGGAGATCAAAAATTGAATAGTAATCTTCTAGTTTGTTGATTCGGATGATCAATTTGGAATTTTACTCTTATTTAGTCCTTATAATGCATGCAAAGCTTTCTTAATTCATGTGCTGTGGAGATTTTCTCCTATTTGTATGAGTGCAGTCTTCAATAAATGTTTGCAATTAGCCAAGAACTTAAGTCAGACATAAGGCTCTCGTAAAGGTTCCCTTTAATTGAATCAGACACTAGGATATTGAATTTTGAGCTTTTGGTTCTCAAGTGTAGTGCCAAAGGAGTGAAATTTCACGCAGATAGGAAAAAAAGTCAAGTATAGATGTGCAACTTTCTTTGGCTCTAATATTTGAGTGAATTAAAACTGAAAAATCTGTCTGGTCATTGTTCATAAATCTTGGTTTGCATCACTGTGGTATCTTTAGGTGTAGTAATTAAAGGGACTTATAATGTTTGTACTATTGCCTAGCGGTTAATTGTAGTAACTAATTCTATTGGTCAGATTTTTGGATTTCTTTGATTGGAAATTACTAGAATTTATGATCTACTATGTTGTTGAACAAAGTTAATGACATTGGTTGCTAATATATCAGGGTCTTGCTAAATTCGTTGAATGGAGTGCTAACATGATGGAAGATGAAACCAAGAGAAAGTTGAAAGCTGCAGAACTTCAAATCTTTGGGTAACTAGTGTCTTTCTTAACTGTTTATTGAGTCATTGCTTTTATCTCTCTTTAGGCAGTGGAAGTGGTGAGTAGTGATCGTGTTGTAGTTGAATGTTTATGAGTCGTTGAATGTTTTAACTTGAATTTTAGCTGAAATGTATTCATTGTCAATGGTGCAGGTCTTAGCCAGTCAACATGGCAATGGCGACTGAGAACAATGGCTCAAAGGAAGAGTGAAGGCTGTAACCTCTGGAAACTGCTTAATGATCATGGCTTTGAGTCATAGCAGAGCTGGACCCCCACCAGAAAAGACCATTACTTTGTCTTCTCTTATGACACCTAAGATGGTGAGTTTCATCTTAAGGCAATTCATTTGGTTTTGTGTTCTTTTGTCATATATAAGTTACTGTCACATAAGCTTATACTTGTGATATCATGTTCTGCAGGAAATCCGACTCTTGTTGTTTGGCTTTTGTAGTAATGTAACCTGTATTTGTAATGTAATATGTTTCAGTTTACATTTAATGAATCTGTTTTTGAATTCACTAATCTATTTCATTTGTTCTGGTTTAAGATTTGATCTTTTGGCTTCTGTTCGTAATTGCAGAAGTTTCTTTCATTTGTTCTGGTTTACGATTTGATCTTTTACTCATCATCTTTGAAACTTTTTATTGGCTTTTGTTTGCAGTATTTGGGTACAGTGGAGTTTGTTGTCATTTGGATGGGAAGAGTCTTGAAGGAGATTGGGTATGAACAAGATGGTGAGATGGTGATGTTCTTTTGGACGTTGAAGCTTTTGGAATGCAGATTGTGAACTCATCACTTGAGAAGGTTCAGTTCCAGGGAGGGTTTGTTGAGTTTTGTTAAGTCTTAGATTAGTATTTTTTAACTATTTTTTGATTAATCTATTGTCAACCATTAACATGAATGATGAATCTAATGTCAACCAATTTTTTTTTAAGAACACCTAACGGGGTTCTTACCATTGGAGGAGAAAAAAAATGAAAACTCATAGTAAGGTTCTTAACCTTTATAAAATCATAATTTATATTTAAAAAATGGTTTAGAATTCCTTAGGGGTTCTTATTGTTAGAGGTGGTCTTACATACTTTTGAGTTTTGGTGAAATTTACTATAGTTCCTGACAAATTTTGTAACGGACTGCTAATAGTTTTCTAAAATGAAAATTTTTGACGGAGTTTTTTTTTATTATAAATTTCGTTGAAAGATATAATTCTTTTGGTAGTAATTAAAAATTATTAAATATTATGAATTTTTAATGACATAATGCTTGGACTAGATTTCAAAATTAAGGTTAGTACATATTGATTACAAAAAGTTTATAAGAAAATTTTACTGTTACATTAGCGAATGTATTTAAAATTTTCATTTAATTTATAAATAAATGTTAAACGTATATTTTCAATTGTAATTCACGGAGTTCCTAATTATAATTACTTCCCGTAAAAAAAGATCATAATCAACTTTTGACCACTCGGCTTTTCCGTTCGATTGGATCTTTTGCCAAAAATGGCCGTTTAGTTTTTAGAAGCCACCATTGAAGGAATTTTTTTCCAATATATAACACTTAATTTCAATGAAATTGGTCGAACCATTACATGATAAAATAAATTCAACTAATAAATACAAAGAGAAAACTAATGATCTTTCACATTGGAATTAGTGTAAACAAGTATAATTTGATGACACATAAACAAAATCACATTGGACTTGATTAAAGACACCAAGTAAACAATTAGCCGTTCTCATACCCATAGCAGACAGACTTTTAATACTTTTACAAAAATATAACAATAATTCTCATATTTTAAATAGATATTCTTTAATAAATTTACCAAAAACTAAAAAAAAACTCTAAAAAAACTCAATAAGGAGATTAAAAACCACTAACTAAAAAGTGAGTCTTTTGCGATTGTTGTCGAGAACACTTGTTGCAGTGTTCTATCAGATAAGTTGATACCAAAAAACCGAATTCTAATTCTTTAAGGCCACCACCACGCTTCCCACATAGAAATTTTTAAACTGATGTATGATAAAGAACCAAGCCATGACGGATGTAGCCGGAAATCGCAAAACAACATCATTCTATATCCGTCAAAATCATGTAATTCAAAAAAAATTATGATGTCAGGATATAAATCTAAAACTCTCAAATTAGATAGAAAAATATGAATAAGAAGAAAAAGCAAAAAAATGAAGAAGAAGGCACAAAGCCGAAGCTTGCAAGCCACCGAACACGTTGACCGAAAAAACAATCTGAAAATTCTAGATCGGCAGCCGTGTGTCCCATTGAAGCTTCTGCAAGACGAAGAAGAAGAAACAACAGAAGATTAAATAGACAAAATATATATAAAAAAAAACTGTCATACGCAATGAACATAATATTGGTTGTTTACTTGTATTACAATGGAGATGAAATAGTTAAGATAACTCAAATGAAACCAAATCAATTCAAGAGACTCTAGATAGATTTTCCTCTTTATTGTCTCCTTCTTCATCCTCTTCAATATCATCATTATCCTTTGCTTCATCTCCATTATTCAACTTCTCATCTTCTTCTTCATCTTCAACTTTCTCATCTCCATCTTCTTTTTCATCCTTCATCTCTTCGTCTTCCTTCTCATTACTTATTTTCACCTTTTCTTCTTCCCCAAGCTCTTCGTCTTCTTCTTCGTTTCGTCTTCTACTCTCTGCTTCTGATGAAATCTCCTCCATTGGATCATCATCATCGTCATCTCCTTCTCGTCTAAATCTCTCTTCCCTAGCTACCAAATCAGTATTCTTAAAGAACAAATACAAATGAGGATATTCGTTCACTCCTAAATCTCTTAACATCATTTCATTTTCATAGTCCATCACAATCCTTCTAGTCTCATCTTCTCCAACCACAAGTATCAAACGCTTTACCGGACATTTCACTTCCACCGCTATCTTCTCTTTCAATTCCTTTACCGTCGCGTCCTCACTCACCTCCGTATCTATAAACCTTCCCATTATTATCTCCACAGTCACCTTCATTGCCTAATATCTGTCAACCAAATCTTGTGATCTTGATTGTTAAACAAAGCTTCATACTTTCGTAATTACTCTTTTTCCTTTATTTAAGCTTTTTTTTAAATAGATTTTGGGTTAGAAGATTTTGGAACTTGTTTTTGTTTTAAAACATGAACTAACCAAATTCACAACCATGCGATTTTCGTTTTCAATTCAATATAAGTACAATATATTTATATTGATTTTAGTATCTCCTTAAATTTAAATTTCGTTGGGGATATCTTATATATATTGACTAAGTAGCATTCTAATCAAAAATCCCTCCTCAAGTTTAGGGAACTAATTGACTGTTACAAAAAAAAAAAATTCAGGGAACTAAGTAGTGATGATTTTCATTTTTTTTTGTCAACACAATAATTGTTGTCATGTTGGTCTAGGTCACAAATCAATTTCTCTCAAATACAAAATTGGTAATCATTTTTATTTAGCTACCAAATAATCAAATTCGAGTCACATCTAGCCCCGGAAGATTGGTTTGGATTTCGACCCAAATTCCTCTTTCGTTACAAAAAAAAGGGTTTCTCTACAATTATTAACAAAAAATTAAAATTCTCTATGATTTGGGCTTATTAATGGTCTCTCGGCTTCGTTTCACCGTCTACTTTGAGTGTTAAGAGTTAATATAATGATTAAAAAATTAATAAAGTAGTAGTTGTGTGTGAGTATTGGATAATTAAAACCTGTTTATAATCCTCAAAACTTAATTGGTTGAACAAAATTTCATATTCCCTCCTTTCACTATATTTGATTCTTTAGGTTTTTTTCATATAGATTAAAAAATTATTAAATTTTGTATTTTATCTAAATAAAACATGATTTATCACAAATTCCAAAATTATCTAACCAATTACAAATCAATATGCAGAATTCAAATGGTCAAAAACACTAAAAAGACAATAAATTTAAATAGAAATCCTAAAACATCAACTAATATGAAATATATAAGAAGTTCTAAGATTTCAAGTAAAATGAAACAGATGGAGTATATTCTAAGTAAATGTGATATATAGTATACATATATAAAGATCTAATGATTGATGAATTTTAATGTAAGTTAAGACTCTGGACCATAAACAGTTGAAATAGAAAAGTTATCCAAAATTTCTACAAACTCAATTAACTAGTTCGAATTGGGACTCGAAATTATCATAATTTGTGGGAATCTCATACTTGGACAATGAAAATATATAGTTGCTCTTGTTCTTGTTAATTTATTTTAATGGTAGTGACTAATTTTGAAGCTGCAACGTCATTTTAAGTCATTTACACATTTAAGTACAAAAAAAAACAGATAAATAAAAAGCTATTATATATATATAAAAAATAAAATATAAAGGAAGTTGAAAAATTGAAATGTAAATTAAAGAAATGAGAAGATAAAACGTACACATATGAAACGTGGATACGCAGGCATGCATGTTTATTTCATGAATGCATAAATAAAACCAAAACAATTACCCCAAATTCAGACACTTACTTTTTTTTTTTATATATTAATTAGTGTAATAAAAAAAATGTAAAAATAAATAAATAAATGGTAAGGTCAACAAATAGTTGTATGGACAGTTACAAAGGCCTTGAGTTACCCTTGGAGAGGCTTGCAGAATAGAACTACTTTGGTTGAGATTCGACAGTTACACTAATTATAAAGCCAATGACACTTGTCAATTCAGACGAAAGAAAGAGACTTTTTGTGATTTTGCTAAGTACACACTTCTCACACATACAATGTATTTAAACATTATAATCTAATAAGATTTTTATTTCCTTTTTTCATGGATTGAAATTGATTTTCTCTTCTTTTTTATTCAAAATAAAATTTATTTCCTTTAATAAAAAATGCTATGCTATTTAAAATTTGTTAAGTATTAGTAAATAACTACGAAATATATTTATTAAATAAACTACATAATAATCATGTAAACAAATTGCAGCAAACATATGCAAATAGAAATTTGCAAGATAATAAACAAATGTCAAATTTGTATATGCCTGTCAATGGTATGATATATGTTCCATTAAATTAAAGAGCAAAATATGTAATAGAGTAGAAGAAGATTGGTTTTCATTATCATATTTTTTGGTTAAACATGGTTAAATAGTAAATTAGTAAGAAATTAGTCGACTGATGACCAATTTTTTCGATTATATAAATTGTGCTAGTATCATCATTTTATCACCTAACTTTAATCCTGTGTTTTAATTGAAAAAAATAGTTGACTAACCAACTATATTTACTGATGTTTCAAATAATGTAATGATTATTGTCGTTTTTCAAATAAGTTTCCAAAAAATTTTCGAACAATATATCGACTATTATCGTTTTTCAAATAATTTTCCATGAATTTCTGAAAACTGTATAATTTATTGTCGTTTTTCAAATAAATTTCCACGAACTTTTGAACAATGTATTGACTATTGTCGTTTTTTCGATGATTTTGCAGATTGCCACCTACGAATATGTGACTATATATCAATTATTGTTGTTTTAGAAAGTAAATTAACAAAAAAGTAGTTGACTAGAGATCAAATTTATAATTCAATATTTATTGTGATCTTATCACCTATATTCAAACATAATTTAATTTATTAACAAATAAAATAAGTTGACTAAAATATTCTGTTTAATGATTTATGAATGTTGACTACTATGGTTTCTCAGATGAATTTCACAAATTTTCCATCAATATTGACTATATTTTATAAACATTGTTGATCGATTGGTATAATCAATATAATTTCCAATTACATTTTAATTCTGTTAATTTTTTGCTATCATAAATAATAAATATAGTAAAATAAAAAGATCCATATGTATTTATATTTTGATTATTTTCTTATTCCATCGCATACATACTTTCTATATATTATTGTTTGACTAGAGGCCTATTAACATTCAAAAATCAATTGATCTCAAAATATGTGAAATTTATTAATTGAGTAACATTCAATGACAATAGTTTTAAATTTTTTATAATTTATTGTAGTCTTAACTAGAAGTATATTGTAGTGAAATTAAAAACTAGTTCTTGAAAATGTATATAATTTTACATGATATGAAAAAGGAAACGGATAACCCCTCTCCTAGCCTTCAACCATATATAGAATTTTATAGAAATATTTTTTCTCACTAAGAAATTTGCTCCAAAAATGAAAACACCAAAAATGGATAAAAATATTACAATGCAAAATAAGAGTAAATTAAATAAATATTTCTCTTTTAATGATTAAAACCCAAATATAGTGATATACAAATTCAATTAATATAAAAGTAATAACACATAAGCATAAATGGAAAACCATATATATATATATATATATATTTGTAGCTCAAAAACCAAATCTATATTGGGACGTGTCTCAAATATATCTCTTCTCTTTTCTTCTGTAGGATTAAATTGGGTGGATCGCTCTCTCTAAACCTCTATATATATTATTATCAGTTGCTCACTCTCATCATCTCTCATCTAAACACTTCATCTCTCTTCAACTATGTCACCAACCTCTCTCTTTTCCTCCATTTGCCTCCAAACCGCTTCCTAAAACCATCACTGGTTTTCCGACCAAACCATAATCCAAGGTTTCACAAATTTTTCATCCCTCAATTAATGTACATAGATTATATAACATTTACTATCATTTATCTCAAATAGTTCTTAGATTTTATCTTTTTACTTGATTATAATTTATTTCAATCCATTCCATTTTCTATGTTGTAACAATTATGGAGTCATCAAGACCGTCTTTGTTAATTATCATATTCTACAAATGATGAGATGATTCTTATTTCCATTATGTTTTCTTCTCTTATACCGAAAGCTTAAGGAACAAGAAGATAAAAGGCTTTGATTCTTCTTTGTTCATACAGAAAACCCTATTTTAAGGTATGGATCGCTAGATTCTCTTCCATATCTTTTTTTTTTCCTTTTTTTTTTAATCATAAGCATATTAAGTACACCCATGATACTGGGAAAAATTTAATACAACATCACACCAATTTTATACAGATCTTTCGTTGCTGCTGCACATAAATATATGATCTCATGCTTTTTGTTTCATTTTTTTTGTCAACGTTTTGTCTCATTTCATCTAACAAAAAAAGTTTAATATTATTTCCCGAAGAAAAGTAAATTATCCTCCCTTGAAGTGTGGTCTTTTTTATTATTAATATTATTCATGGTTGACAAATTTTTTTTATTTATTTATATAATCTCGTTAAATCTGGGTATATATTGTAATATTCTCTAAATAAAAATACATATTTTAAATATCACTGCAGTTTTGATCGACTTATGGTCATATTTTTGTTTCGGGAAAATGAATCCAATTACTATTCTCTTTTAGTCTTCTCTTCATATCCATGATACTCTTATTTTTCTAGTCAGATCTGTGCATAGCGAGCTCTTGATTACAAGATCAACCTCTTAAAATCATTTATCTCTCTCAATTGAACCTTTTAGGGCTTTCTTTTTTATTAATTTTGGGTTAAATTTGATTCCTAGTCAATATTAACTTCTGCTTGATTATTTTCTGTTAATCTTCTGATTGTGATATCATGCGTTTTTTTTTTGTCTTTAATATTCTTTTCTTTTGTTTTGTTCCTTTTTGGGCTAGAATCCGTCCATTTGTTTTTTTTATTAACAAAATCTCCACAGAAAAAAAAAAATAGAAAGAGAAGACAAAATATGGTTGACTTGGAAAAAGCTAATTTTTTGTTGTAATGATTTTCACTAAAGAGACATTAGTGATATCTGGCTGTTGACAAGAATGAAAAGTCCCAATCGTGGAAACCCTAATATATTTTTTTTGGTTAATATAACCCCTATAATACTTACATCTTATGATTTTTTTTTTGTTAAAGCATCTTATGAATTTAATGATCATTTTATATCTTTCTTATTTGACTTCAAATTTTAATAGTAACTCATTAAAGGTTTTCAACTCTAAGATCTTTCAGAAATCTAAAGAGAAAAAAAGAGCAAAATGGTCCGCCTAAGACGCATGGGTAACAATTCAGACGACGATAACAATGAAAACAACAACAACATTAAAGGTGGATCTAATATTGACAATGAAGATTATGAGGGTGAGATTCAGGAAGAAGTGTTAGGAAACAACCGAAATCTTCGTCGTACTGCGAAAAAAAAATATCATCGTCACACCCAACTTCAGATTCAGGAGATGGAAGCGTAATTTTTCTTCATACTTTTTGAATAATTCAACTTATATACTTATAAATGTATTATAGATATAATCAATTCATATCTTCTCTATTTGTTTGTTGCATAGTTTCTTCAAAGAGTGTCCTCACCCAGATGATAAACAAAGGAAACAACTTAGCCGTCAATTGGGATTAAACAATCTTCAGATCAAGTTCTGGTTTCAGAACAAACGCACCCAATCTAAGGTATTTGTTTTTTAATTTATCATCTCACTCTCACACATATTTTATGTATGTTTAGGCATGACGTACTTGGTTTTAATTCACGGTATATATATAATTTTTTTGTTGTTGTTGATAAAAATGAATTTATATAATTGTTGAACTATAATAATCCATGTGATATATATATATATATATATAATAGTTAACATCAAGTTATAAGATTTTAGGGTTATTCTATTTGTAAGATAATATTACAAATGATCTTGTCTTTATTTTGTGTGTGTTATGCAGACTCAACAAGAACGCAATGAGAATACATTCCTTCGAACGGAGAACGAGAAGCTCAATACAGACAACCACCGTTATCGAGATGCTCTTTATCGAGCTATATGTCCTAAATGTGGAGGTCAAACTGCATTTGGTGATATGTGCATTGAAGAACGTCGTCTTCGAATCGAAAACGCTCGCTTAACTCAAGAGGTAGATGTTCATAACTTCTCCTTACAAGTTCTTACCCACACTAACAATTGCAATTAACATAGTGGACCACACACATATATATTTCATAAATCTTAAATTTCATAAGTATTAAACAAGTTTAAAGTTTTATATATCTTGGTTTGGGGTTTTAGATCGAAAAATATACAGCTTTGGCGTTAAAGTTTTCTGGAGATCAATCAGTACAGAGGCATACCTCAACATCTCGTTCTAGTCCACCTCCAAACTTCGAGGTCAGGATGGGAAGTAATGTAGGAGATGTGTATGGAAATGGTGGAAACCTCTCGAGTTCAATGCCTGAACTAACAGAAGCAGTTAAGCCTGTACTCATAGAGTTAGCAGTCAATGCCATGGATGAGCTAATGCTTATGGCTCAAATGGGTGAACCACTGTGGATGGGTGGTGTTAATGGTACGAGCTTAACTTTGAACTTGGACGAATACACAAGGATATTTGGAAAGAGTCTTGGGCCTAGGCCAAAAGGGTTTAGAACTGAGGCATCTAGGGAAACCGCGACCGTGGCCATGAATCCTATGCTCATCGTTGGGATGCTCCTGAATGAGGTAATCAAATTATCATTCTCAATATATATATATATATATATATATTGATCGTAACATTTGTCTCTACATGGTGTGTAATTAACTTAATGGTATCGGAAGGTCCAATGGTCCGGGATGTTTGCTGGAATGGTTGCTAAAACCGTGACTCATGGAGAACTCTTGACTGGATATGCTGGAAACCCAGACGGAGTTATCAGAATCGTAAGTCTTCTAGTAGCATTTTCTATATAGTTTATTTAAAGGAGGACTTATATTAAGCCTCAGATATTCAGACAGGAGCCAGACTTAACAAAAGTTGTTATTATTTTATATAGATGACTGCTGAGTACCAAGTGGTTTCACCGCTAGTCTCGACCCGTGAAAGCCACTTCGTCCGCTACTGTAAACAGCAAGGAGAGGATTTGTGGGTGGTGGTTGATGTTTCCATCGACCATTTACTTCCAAATAATCAACTTAAATGTCGGAAACGACCCTCTGGATGTTTGATTCAGCAAATTCAAAGTGGTTACTATTCCAAGGTAAGTACAACATGATGTACTTAATTACAGTAATTAAGTACAGTAATTCTTTCTTTCTTTTTGTGTCTGTGTGGAAGATATATAGATAGAGTTAATTGATGATGATTTATGTTGGTTTAAATAAAAAGGTTACATGGGTTGAACATGTGGAAGTTGATGACAGAGGAGCAGTTCTTAGCATGTATAAGCACTTAATCTCTAGTGGTCAAGCTTTTGGTGCAAACCGCTGGGTTGCAACATTGAACCGTCAGTGCGAGCGAATTGCCAACATCATGGCTACAGACGTTCAATCCATTGACTTGGATGGTACTGGTAGTAGTACTTTGCTACTCATTACCTTGATTTGTTCAAAGAAAGAATATGCCTCTGTTGTTTATCTAAATCATTCTGTGAGGTTTAATATCATGGTGCAGTACTGATAACGAACCAAGGAAAGAAGAACGTGCTGAAGTTAGCTGAGAGAATGACTAGAAGCTTCTTTTCTGGAGTGACCTTTTCAATGGGGTCTACATCTTCTGGTAGTTCAGGAGATGATATCAGAATTATGACTACACAAAGTGTGAATGATCCAGGAAGACCTCCTGGTGTGGTTGTCTGTGCAGCCACTTCGTATTGGCTCCCGGTTCCTCCTAAGACTATCTTTAATTTCCTCAGAGATGACAACAATCGATTCAAGGTATACTTTATTTTAAGAGTATTTCCTTTTTGTTCCTCGTACATAGTATTAACACATGTATTGAGAATATATGTATGTAATTTGCAGTGGGATGTTCTCTCTACCGAAGGGACTGTGTACAAGGTGTCACAGATTGCTAATGGGACAGACAGTAGGAACTGTGTAACTCTACTCAGGGTACAATACCTAACATATGTTTTGTTTTTGTTTTTTTTTTCTATGATATATATGTGACCGATATTTTTGTGATATTTTTAATAATAGAGAGCAAACACTAGCCAGAAAAATATGATGATGATTCAAGAGTGCTCTACTGATGCAACAGCTTCATATGTGATCTATGCGCCTATTGATGTAGCAGCAACAGAGACTGTACTCACTGGAGGTGACACTGACTATGTGGCACTCCTTCCTGCGGGATTTTCTATTCTTTCGGATGGTATGACTCCACCTGGAGGAGATGAAATAGGAGGATCACTTCTGACTGTAGCCTTTCAGATTCTCGTTGAGTCACTTGACTCTGGTAAGCTAAGTGTTAGCTCAGTTTCAACCGTTGAGAATCTGATTCGTGCAACCGTTCTCAAGATGAAAGCTTTGTATCCTTGTCAGACTGCTTGAACCACCTCTCATTCGGTAATATTCCAATTTGAATCCATTTTATAAACAAATTATAAAAGTATCGAATACTTGCTATGGTGCTAATGACTGTGTTTTTTTTTTTTCTTTTTGTTGTTGTTTCTTCAAGGAAGAAAGAGGCTTACTTTGTGTTAAAGCTAGGTACTTGGAGTTAGTGTTGGCTTTTCGTTTATTTAGTATATATGAAAAAAAAAAACATCTATGTGATTTTCCTTCGATTCCTTCATCGTCGCATTTTCACTCACCTCCGCATCTATAAACCTACCCATTATTATCTCCATGATCATCTTCATTGCTTTATATCTCTCAACCAAATCTTCTGATTTTGATTGTTAAGACAAAGCTTCATACTTTCTTAATTACTCTATTTCCTTTATTTACGCTCTTGTTTTTAATTGATTTTTGGTTTGAAAATTGAGATATTTGCATGGATATACATAAAGTAAGTTGAAATTTGCAATCGACCATTTTCATTTTCTTAATTAAGCTATTTACGCGTCCATGTGTACTAATTACCAGATTATCTCTTTCTTTTCCTTCTCTCTCATCATATTCTCTTTTCTTCCTATATTCTTCTTCTCCAATTTCTTCCATCAAATTATCTTTTCCTCTAATCAATCTGGATTTGCAAACAGATATGTCTACAAAAATCGAAATCCCTACTCTATTATTGATTTTGTTTTACTTTTGTCCACTATTTGATGAAGCATATGCCCCTACATCTCTCCAAGAAAACAATCTTCTTCTACTTCTCTTTAGAACCACATCAATAACATCTCCTTATGCTCAAATTACTTACACGTGTCAATTACTCAAACAAGGCGTAAGTTTCTTTTAATTCACGAAAGCGGTTGTCTTTCCTGCACGTCTACATTTTTACATTTCCACATTGATGTTCACCATGAACTTCTAACTCATATTCCTGGCACTTTTTTTACCCAGCTTCAGAGTACGCTTGTCTTTTTTTTTTCTAATGCTATAAATCATTATGGCAAATACAAGATAAAAAATTACTGATAGCATTAGACATAGTTTCGCCTTTACAAATGGCATTTCATGTAAAAATCCTATTAAGTATAAGGGGGATTAGAGTAAAAGTAAACAAATTTTTATGATGGTTTGACAGAAAGCAAGATATGAAATAAATGTCAAAGTACATAACAGTTTTCAACAAGGGTTATGCTGATCGCTTCCCAGCTCTCTCTGCCTTTACGAATCTTCTTAAATCACCTGGTTTGTTGTCAAGTGCTAAGTCAGAGTTTCATTTTCTGACTTTATCCTTCGAATTAATCATCGGAGCTTTGAGTTTTATCAAGGAACCATACATGCAACAACCCTGCTTTACGGGTTTTTGGTACTAAATCAAAATCAGATTTTAGATCTTGTTCATCTGTCTATGAAGCTCTATGATCCATGCCTATTGAAGTTGATACTCCGATTGTGTTACCGATTGGAAGAAACTATTGTTCAATTAACAAAACATGGGAAAATTACTAAATGCGGATAAACAAAACATGGCTAAATACGGGATATTGGAATTACCAAGATTGGGGAATTGTGCTAGAAAGGTGGATTGAGAATTCACTAGAGAATTATCTCACTACGTTCCCGGTGTGGATCTGACTGAAAAATATTCCTATTAACTACTTTACCCTTGATACATTTCGAGTGATTGCAAACTCAATTGGTCATGTATTAGAGGTGGCTTTTGATCCAAATAAATCTCATCTTCATGATTTTGTGTGCGCTCGTGTCCTCTTTGATTATGGGCACCCAATTCGGAAAAGTATACGGGTTAGATTCCATGATGGTCACATTATTAGTGTTGGAATCGAGTTTGAGCGCATCCGCAACTGTTGTTATCATTGTTTGAGATTGAATCAACTACATTCCCCGGTATCGAAAAGTGAAAGAAACTTTTATCAAGGTGATGATAAGAGAGGTGAAGCTTCCAAGCTGAATTGTAGCAGTGGGAACGTTTCTAAAATTATAGAGGGTAAAGGAAGATCAATTGTAATAGATAAGCTCAACCATACTAAAGGACAGATCAATAGTATGGGTGAAGGGAAGTGGAGCTCTGTAGATAAGAGCTTTAAACAGAGCTTAACGATGTTGAAGAGTTCACATCAGAGCTCACTTGGAAGAGTTAATAGATCTAAACCAATGGATTCTGATTCCGATAATTTGGACTGTCACAGTTCTCTTCTGAATAAGAGTCACATGACAAATGCTCATTTTCAAGAAAAACAAGCAGTCTTAACATCTCTATCTAGCTCTCTTTAGCTCTCACATGATCCTCACCAAGACAGGGAAATGTTTTTTAAGTTCAAAGCAAAAAAGAATGACATTCACGTGGAAGAGAAGCTATTCATTGGTTCGTCAAAACCTTTTCACAAGCTTCGATTAAAGTGTCCCACGTTGGATGGAGAAAACAAGGTTGTGCAACTCCAGAATCAACTACATTCTCACCACCAAGTAAATACTAACATGGATTTAAAGATTGGAAATAAGCCGAGAAAAAGACCCAAACCATGGATAAGAAAGCAACGTCCATTGTCAAGTATGGCTCTCAAATCTCAAGCTTGCAAGCCAAACAAAAGCACCGAGAGAAAAAGGTCAAATGAAGAACTAGAGACTGCACCAAAAAATCCAACAAACCCCAACATTATGGTGGCTTCCGAGGTAAAACCGTTGCCGCCCCAATGAGCATTATGACTTGGAACTGTCAAGGAGCGGGAAACACCGAGACAGTTCGACATATTCAGGAAATACATAGATGGTATTTTCCGGATTTTATGTTTCTCATGGAAAATAAGCAAAAAAGTGATTACATTGGTAAGTTGAAGGATTCACTAGGCTATAGTCATATGTATACTATAGACCCTACTGGTTTAAGTGGTGGGCTAGCTATTATGTGGATGGATTGCTATAAGGTTGAGATATTGTATAGTGATTGTCGTATTATAGACATGAAGGTTTGGATGCATTCACTCTCCTTTTTCATATCTTTTATATACGGGGATTATGTTTAAAGCCAAAGAAGACAAGTCTGGAATAAATTATCGAGCATTGGCATCAATCGGAATGAACCATGNTTATCGAGCATTGGCATCAATCGGAATGAACCATGGATTCTAAGTGGTGACTTCAATGAATTGTTGGACAATACAGAGAAGTTAGGTGGACCATTAAGGCATGAATCGACCTTTTGGGATTTCAGAGATATGGTATCTGATTGTAAATTAAAGGAGATTCATGGTACAAGAAACCCTTTCTCGTGGGCTGGCTGGCGAGATAATATATGGGTGCAGTGCCGTTTGGATTGAAGTTTTGGTAATGACTCTTGGTTTCACTTATTCGCCTAGACCAATTCACAATATCTAGCTATGTGGGCTTCGGATCACCAACTCATCATAGTCTCGTTTCTAACTGATAATGTGCAGAATGATAAGCGTAGATTCTGTTATGATAGTAGATGGGTTAAGAAACAAGGGATCAAGCAGGCTGTTATAGAGGGTTAGGGAGTAAATCAACAGGATAAACATGTCCCAGTACCATCCAGGATTCAAAATTGTTGCAAGGCGCTAGCCCAATGGAAAAAATCTACCAACGTAAACTCTGCTAATGCACTTCAGAGGTTAAAAGATGAGCTGGAGGCGGAAATAGCAAAGGTTAATCCCAACAAAGATCGTTTGTTCCATATTAAAAGAGATTTAAGCGATGCTCATAAAGAAGAAGAGAAGTATTGAAAACAATATAGGAGAGAACAGTAGCTCCATGAAGGTGACAGAAACATTAAGTACTTCCACAATTGTGTGAAAAGTAAGAAAGTCAGAAACCAGATTCACATGTTACTTGATGAGAATAACCATGAACAATTTGCAGAGGGATCAAAAGGAGAAATTGCAGTCAATTATTTCCGTAATTTGTTCACTAGCACACAACCCCAACACATGGATGAACTCTTCACATGCTTCAGACCCAGGGTAACAGAACAGATGAATAGCTAGCTCATGAGGCCAGTTAGTAATGAATAGATAAAAAGGGCGGTTTCCGCAATAAATGGGGATAAATACCCAGGACCGAGCTTATGCAAGGAAATACAACATTTTTTTGACACCTCTTACTTCCCAACTGATTGGAATTTCACCCAGATCTGTCTCATTCCTAAAGTACCATCACCGAAGAGAATGACAGAGCTCCGACCCATTAGTTTGTGTTATGTACATTATGAGATAGTGTCCAAAATTATGTGCTCTAGATTGAAGATAATCCTACCAAGGATAGTATCTGAAACCCAAAGTGCTTTCATGTCAGGCCATTTGATATTTGACAACATACTTATTACCCATGAACTAATCCATTCTCTACGCACGTCCCAAAAGAATGCAGCCGGATATATGGACATGTCTAAAGCTTACGATAGAGTGGAATGGTCTTTCCTAAGAGTGCTACTGCAAAGATTGGGATTTGCTAATAAATGGATCGAGTGGATAATGCATTGTGTTACATCAGTCACGTACACTATACTCATGAATGAAAATGCTCATGGCCTTATTAAACTTGAGAGAGGATTACGACAAGGAGATCCCCTATCTCCCTTTTATTTAATTTATGTGCTGAAGCTTTAGTGCATACTCTTAATCACTCAGAGGCGGCGGGTAAGCTAAGCAGTGTGAAAGTCGCACCATCTAGAACACCAGTGTATCATTTACTCTTCGCTGATGATAGCTTACTCTTGTGTAAGGCTGATATAAGAGAAAGTAAAGATATCAAACATTGTGTGCACTTTTATGAAGAAGCTTCCGGACAAGCAATTAATTATAGCAAATCATCTATCTTTTTTGGGAATACAATATGTGAAGATCTTAAAGCTCAAATCAAAAGATCAATGATACACTACCAAGGAAACCATTTGTTCCCGACCACAGAGTGGATCTCTCACTTAAGGTAGTGGATCTATGGAACAATACTATCGAATATTGGGATCACAATAAGTTAAGAGAGTTGTTCACAGAGCAGATAGCCATATATGGAGTTTATGCAGTAATGGTAGTTATAGTACACAAAGTGGTTATCATCTAGCTTCTAAACTCAATATACCAACTTACCAAAGCCAAACACCGCTGGAGAAAAAGACATGGATAAGTTTGTGGAAGGCAAAAACCAGCCCCAAAATCTGTCATTTCTTGTGGAAAGCGCAAGCAAAAGCTCTGGTTATAGCAGAGAGATTGCAATCTCGAGGGTGAACTATAACAACCGATGTTTGGCCTGCAATAACGCAGTTGAATCCATTAACCATGTATGGTCTGTAATATTCACCCTAGCCCACAAGCACAAATCCTCGACCTCATTCGAAAAATAAAAGAATCCGAACAATTTTATATGTCTAGTAGCTCAACAAGTTTGGGCGCAATTATCCATCCCACTACCTTCACGAGGCTTTTCAGATACATCTCAATTTCTGAATATAACTTACCTTCTCAAGTGCCACAATGATCATAAGCTTTAAACTCATTTGAGAAAGGCAATTCCATGGACAATATGGCTCATATGGAAGACTAATAATGCGCTAATTTTTGAAAAAACGAGATGGGAACCAAGCTCCATCGTGGATAGAGCTTTAAAAGAAGTAGAGGAATGGTCCAGAGCAAACACGAAGAATGCAACTTCAAATATATTGAGGTCATGGAATCCCCCTCCAATTTTTTAGCTAAAATGCAATATAGGAATAGCGTGGGACGAAAGGAACCACTATAGTGGTGTGGCTTGGATACTTCAAGACCACTATGGGAACACCATCCTCCACGAAATGAGAGCTTATTCCAATGTCAAAAATCGTCAACAAGCTGAGTTATCGAGTCTGCTATGGGCGACAAAGAGAATGAGGTATACACACCAATCCAAGATCTTATTTGAGACAAGCTCTTACAGACTGATACACAAAGTTTTAGCCCTATAATCCTACTGTAGTTGCATAGCAAATTGAGAGTATCTAGGGATCGAATCCACAAAGACAAAGTTATTACACTATCAATTTTGAAACCAAATTAGAGCTAAGACGAAACTTAAGATTGTAAATCATATCAAGATCAAACAGAAACTAAGCAATATAAATCCAATAACTAAAAACACCAAACTTAGGGAATTCAACATGAAGGTAAGGAAATTGAACTAGGGAACTATTCATGGAACAATTTAAAAGCAATCTCGACTCAAACATAGAATTATAACCAATCAACTGTCGTGGTATCGATTACTATATCTAACAACTTAGAGATCCTAACTGTCGTTGGTTCTAAAGATGAAGATATGCATTATTGAACGAGTTTGATAAGTTTGCAATCAACCTTGACATCAACTTTCACAGTCAGATTGTTCACCTAAGGAGGACCTAATTCTTAACAAGCTTTTGGAATGATAAGTAATTTGGAATCATAGACTAGTTAGATACTCTAGCCTAAGCATTAAGATTATCCTTAAGTGGAGAACACATCAAGCAATACCTATTTGTCCCTCATTCAATCATTCCATAACAATCCTAGAAAACCCTAAACTCAGTTGAGAACTACTCATGCATAATTAAGAAGCACAAGTTCAAAGACATGATAGAAAGCATGAAAAGTAATTGAAATTGGAAATAAAGGTTTAGAAATCTTCTCCAATTGTGTAGAGATTAGAAATCCTCTCCTCCAAGACTCTAGAACAAGGTCTGATAAAGTAGAGTATGAATTGTGTTTTTCAGAAAACGAGTGTAACCTAATTTTAATGACTAAACCGACGTGGTACAAAAATAAGGAAATTAAAATTTGGGCTTCGCAAGATTGCTGATCGATCGATCAGAATAGGTGATCGATCGATCAATTCTTCTTTGGTTGATCAATCATGCATAAGGTCGATCTCAAGGTCGAGCACTTCTTTAGAACGTTGATCGATCGATCACATGGCACGAAGTGGATCAAATGGTCAGGAGTATGAGCCTTGAGATGAGATGATCGGTCGATCAAATTGTGTGAAGTCAATCAAATGGTCGAACACATACTCCTAGCTGATGATGGTGATCGATCGATCAATGAAATGATCGATCGATCAAGTGATTCTGCGAGAAATCTTCCAATTTAGCTCCAATCATGCTCTGCGCACAGTATCCAGATTATCCTTGGATTATACCTGCAAATACTCTAAAAACATAACAAAGACTCTGAAAAACATACAAATTAGTGAGCTAAAAACCGATAAAAATGAGGTATATCATAGACTGTACCAATGCATCGCAAACGAGGGTAACATGGAGAATGACATCAGGTTTATAGAGGCTAGAGACCATTTGAACATGATTGATGACTAGTATAGTGCCTATGTTACATCAATTTTAGGAAGCAATGGCTCTTGCCTTGTCTGTTACGCGATATCGTAGATACCAATCCTATATAGCAAGGGAAACACCTACGTGGCTTAATGATTGGATGCTTCATAACCCATCAACCATCTAAGACACGTCGCTAAGGCAAGAGAGATGAGATTACAACTCTTGACTACAGCTTTTGCCTTTGAATATATATCATGTTTCCACACCTACTGGTGTACTTTATTTTAATTCTATTAAGAACTTATACTAGGAACAATATGTTGTTCTTTGATATTTAATTAATAAGAATGACATTTCTTTAAAAAAAAAAAAAAAAAAAAAACAAAAATCATTTCCAAAGAAAGACATATATTTGTTTATAGCAATACATGTCTGAACTCATCTTTACGTTAGATTAGCATTTTAAATCATACTAGTTTATCTAAGACAGTCTTGTAAGTGCCTAAATGAAACAAGACTCAAAACTCAAGTCCCTACAAGATATACTTACGTGGTATATATAGCTTTATAAAACATATTTATTTAACACATGATAGTCAATGCCACAAAGAAATTGAAGACAAAACCTATGTCCCTGGAAGACAAAACTGGTGATGCTTCTATATGTTGTACTCGACCAATAGTAAACCTATAAGACAAAACCTATGTACTCGGAAAACAAAATTCATATCCTTAACAGACATCATTAAGTTAAATAATGCTTAATAAAAAAAGTAATGGATGCCCTGTATACTAATATTACTTTCATTTCTATATACATGTATATGTTCATATCTATTCATATATGTCTATGTCTATTTATATATGTTCATGCCTATTATATATGTCCATGTCTATTTATATATGTCTTTGTCGGTTTTGTATGTACCAGTAAATCTATCTATATATTCATGTCCTTACAGTGTCTATTTATAGCATGTCCATGTTTTGAGTAATATGAGCGTTTATCCAGGACCATATGTTTATCCCCATATCAAATATATCATACAAGAGTATGTTTATTGTTCGTCTAACTGATTAAAATCAGAGTTATGTCGAATGGACATCCACTAATCAAGATGAAATACATCCACTAATCAAGATGAAATCTTAAGCCATAAATATCGATTACCGATGAAGGTTAATTAGAAAAAAATTAAAATATTATTTAAGCCCTAAATGAGCATGTACACAGTAGAAATGGGATGTCACAAATGGTCACATCTACCTTTTCTTGGTTCAGCTTTTTTCAATATAGTCAAATACAGAGACTGCGACAAATATGTTGCCTGAGTCAGCCTTTTTGTTTTTTTGTCACTGAACTGGTTATATTAGGTTAAATAAGATTTGGAAACTCATCAACATAGACGATAGGAAATAAGGTATAGAACCTAATCCGAATAAGCATACAACATAAAGAAAATAACATCTAAGCGGAGGTGGAGCTCGGATGCAAGAGACGAACTGGATAAAAGATAGAATCTCGTTCGTAAATCTTGGGAAGATTCGGAAACATTCTTACTTCTATTGTCACGAAGGTCGGTCGAACCAAAAGGGGAGCTCTTTGAAATCCATATTCCGAGCTTTGAAAACAATTCACCGAGACTAAAGTGACTCGGCAAACATCTATCTCCTGAACAGAGAATAGAATTAGGTAAATCCTAATTTGAGATATTTCCAATGCCTTAAAGAATACAAGCCTGAAGTGACATTTTTCCAAAGCCCATAGTAAAAGTCCAGTCCTCTAAAAACCTTATTAATGGGATAATTAGGAGAAGAGTCATAAAGTATGTTTAGCCTTAGGGATGTCTTCTTTCCTGGGCGAAGTGTTGAAATGCGGCGACTAACCTGAGATCTACTGCATGTCTGGGAGTGGTCTCGCCTGAGAACTTGACGGATGAAATCGAAGACGAAGAGCATCCATGGTGTTTATCTGAAGGGAGGAGCCAGTGATGACCTCCTCTTCGAAAAGAGCATCTAGCGGTGAAGGTAAACCTCCAAGCCAACGAGAGAAACGAGAATCAAAACCATAGAAACGAAAAAGGAAACGTTGCGAGAGAAAAGAAGAACTGTGTCAAGAAAATGAGGCTCGTGCCAGAGGCTTGGACCATCGCCGGTGACGGGAAAACAAGAGTTTAGGGTTTTCTGATAATTTCGCTTGAGAGCGTTTATTCATCATTATTTTAAAGAGAGATATTTATTGTCTGAGTCAGCCTTTTATCTGTCAAGTAGCTATCAACATGGTAGACCCGTCACTACAGCAAACTCTCTAAGTAAAAATCTCAGTGGACGTCCACCAAAAGACAAACTACATCTCTTTCTGTTTTTTTATCGCAAGAGACCTGCAGAAAAGACTGTGGACCAATTTGCCAGACATCCTGCATTTGTACATTAGCAGATTGAAAAGAGCCCCAAAAGTGGAGTTTTTTAGAAACTCAATTTTTCAGTGCCTTCAAAAGCTTTAGCAAGATCAATAAGGAAATCAATCTTAGATGCCGAGTTGATTCTCCGATCATGCGGGTATCTATCAATTGTAAATAATCTTCTCATAAGCATATCGACATCAATTTCATAAGTTTTCCTCGAAGACGTCCCATTACTCTGCCTAACACCTTTTCCGTCTGATGACCCTATGTCAGTTGACGAAATCATCCCTTTCAATGATCTCATTGGCATTCTTTCCCCACGAATGTCCATTAAAATAGATTACTAACTTCAGATTTAAAACTTATAAGCGAACAAGATCTATATCTATTAAAGCTGACATACATATTTCAGTAAACAACCTTTATTTGTAAAATTTAAACAAGAGATCCTTATAGATTTATCATATTTTGCCATCATTTTCTTTTCATTTAATTGCTTAAAATTAGTAATATGTTTGGTAAAGATATTAACTTCCACCTTCTCAGATAAAAACAGTTCAAAATATTAAAATCTGGTTTTTGGTCTCTAGCAAAAGTAAAGTGAATTTTGTAAAAAATGATTTTCCTAATTTTAAAGAAAATAGAAAAAGTAAATTTATGAATGTTTTATTGCTGTAGAAACTATTTTTAAAATCTTAAAAATACTAGTTTCTCTAAAACTTACTGGCTAAATTTAAAGCTTTTGAGAAACAAAAACCAAAAATCATCCTAAAAACTGCAACCAGTCAACACCAATGTGTCTATCCACACAAAAATATTACTTTTAATCATTTAGCCCGTGCAAAACATGGGGCTTAATACTAGTTATAGTATAAACAATAAGAGATGCAATGAGAAAAGCAAGATTCTCAAAACTCTAGACTAATCAATTGGAACATATCGTGAAAATTTGTCACAATCTCATGTTAATTCTCTCAATATATATAAAAGGAAGTTGAAAATTTGAAACGTAAATTAAAGAAATGAAAAGATGAAACGTACACATATGAAACGTGGATACCCACGCATATTTATTTCATGAATGCCTAAAGCCAAAATAATTACCCCAAATTCAGACAGTTATTTTGTTTTTTTACATATTAGTGTAATAAAAACAAATGTAAAAAGAAATTAAATTAAATGGTAAGGTCCACAAATTGTTGAATTGGCAGTTACAAAAGCCTTGAGTAACCCCTTGGAGAGGCATGCAAAATTGAACTTTTTTGGTTGAGATTCGACAGTTATACTAATTATAAATACAATGACACTTTTCAATTCAGACAAAAGAAATAGACCTTTTGTGATTCTGCTAAGTACATACTTTTCACACCTACATTGCATTTAAAACATTATAATCTAATCAGATTCTTATTTCCTTTTTTCATTGATTGAAATTTATTTCCTCTTCTTTCTTTTTTCAAAATAAAATTTATTTCCTCTAATAAGAAATTTTGTTCTATTTAGAATTTGTGAAGTATTAGCAATATTGTGCAAGTGGTGTTTAGTCTAGTGACATGTGGTAAGTCAACTAAAGATAGGCGCACTTGCACATTCCCAAATCGAGTTTCACTGCCTATATTATGTAGGAACTTGGCTAATGAGCCGACCAGTTATGGTCCAATGTTGACAAATAAAGTATTAGCAATATTTTCAATAACTATCTAATAAATTTATGGGTAAATTAAATGAATATACAAAAGTTTTAGATAATTTTAATTTTTGACATAAGTTTTCGAAAAATTAGTTTTTTTGACAATTTTTTTCATTCTTGACCAATTTACTCCTAATATATCGATATTGAATGAGTTAAACTGATATTATTTTCTATATATAATAAAGATATAAGTTATATTACATATGTAATTAAGTGAGTTAGATAAGTAATATATTTGACAACTCGATAAAATATAAGTTGAACATATAACAATATTATTTACTCATTAACAATATCTTTTCTGCGGTATAAAGAAAAAATAATATGAGTATCCAACATATCAAATTTGTGTCAAATTGTAACACAACAATTATGTTATCGTGAATAAACAGCATAATATCAGTATATATAATTTTTTACCATATATAATAAATATGTTAGAGGTATATAGATTTGTGTACATAGGTAAATAAAAATTTTACTTGGTAACAATATATGTTTCACGATCCATAGAAAAAATTTGAATATCCAACATATCTATATAATTGTTTAACATGTGTAATATATATGTTAGATGTACACATATCATATATACGGATAAATAAAAAATTGAATAATTATTACTTTGGTTATATTATTACAAGGGTACATTAAGTATTTTTTGAAAAATATACTAAATCTAATTTTTTGAAAATTTGTATCAGATTTTCAGTTTTTGGAAAACTTGTGTATATCTATTATAGTTTCTATTAAATAAACTACATGCAGAATAATATTAAGTAAACAAATTGCAGTAAACATACGTAAATAGAAATTTACAAGATAATAAACAAATGTCAAATTTGTATATGATCAAGAGGAATTTTAAGAAATGTCCTTGTTGACATGCTCCTTTTCAAAAAGTGCATCTTCATGCTTATTTATCTCTCTCAATTTCCAAAAAAATAATAGATTTTGAAAAGAAACATGTCAAAAAGGGCATTTTTGAAATTTCCTCTATAATCAATGATATGATATATAGTTGATATATATTCCATCAAATTAAAGAGCAAAACATGTAATATAGTAGAAAAAGGTTGGTTTTCATTATCATAAGTTTTTGTTTAACATGGCTAAATAGTATATTAGAAAGGAATTACTTGACTAATTATATAAACTATGTTAGTATCATAATTTTATCAACACCTAAATTCAAATCTGTATTTTAATTATAAAAGGTTTAATTGACCAACCAACTATATTTATTGATGTTTGAGATAACATATCAATTATTGTCGTTGTTCAATTAGTTCTCCACGAATTTTTGAACAATATATCGACTATTGTCGTTTTTTCAAATAAGTTTCCATGAACTTTTAAACAATGTAATGCCTATTGTCGTTTTCCAAATAAGTTTCCACGAACCTGTGAACAATATATTGCCTATTGTCATTTTCAAATAAGTTTCCTTGAATTTTTGAACAATAGATTGTCTATTTTCCAAAAAGATTTTTGCGAATTTGCCATCTACGATTATTTGATTACATATTAATTATTGTCGTTTTAGAAATTAAATTAATACAAAAATAGTTGACTAGAGATCAAAATTTATAATTTAATACTTATTGTAATTTTATCACCTATATTCAAAAATATGCATATTTGTTGGAGGTGAATCCGAGATCCTACTTCGATCTCCGGGAAACAATGACCAAAACACGCTAAGTATCCAACTTGGGAGAAACACCAAAAGTCGCAACTCGGACATTTGATTCATGTCAGAAGAATTCCTTCTCGAAAGTGTAACAAAGGTTGAAGAAAATCGGACGACACGTCATCAATAAAGAAATGGAAATTTTCCTATTCCGAAATGGAAATTTTCCGAAGATCTAGCAGAGAATCTTTTAGATAAGACAGAATCTTCAAATATGTATATTTTCCTTATCTCGATTTACTTTTAACCACCTCTATGCTCTATAAATAGAGGAAGGGTTCTTCAACAAATGACACATTAATTTACGTGAACAAGAAGCAATAAGAGCAACTCGTCTAAACATTCATTCTGCAAAGTACTCTTACTCTTTGAATCTCGAAGGATCCTTGCCTAATCTTCTTCACCCTTATTTAGGAACCGGTTTAATCCCTTGTGCTAAACCCGGTTCCAACAGTTTGCGCCGTATGTGGGGAAGAAATTGAAGGAATCCTTAACTTAGGAGTCAAGAGGATCTACGCGGAATGGATGGCCGAAGACGAAATCGCTGTCAATTCTCCTACTCCTAGAGAAGAAAATCTCCAAGAGGATAACAGCGATCCACCAATTGGATCACCCCTAAACTCAGTTCAGACGCAAGGAGAAGATCGCGTCAATTTTCAAGAATGAACAGAACTTCTCGGTCCACCTCCAGGACCAACCTCGATTGAAACCATTTTGAGTAATATGAAGCTTACGACAAGTGGAATTCGAAGAGCCTTGATAGAATAGAGTCTCGGCTAAATGGAGAAGGCTCTCCAGCAGCAGCAAACAATCGGGTTGATGAAGGCGTAACTGCAAGTGTTCAATGGAACCTGTTTGGCGAAACGCCAAGTTCGAATACAGCCAATGTAGTCGGGCAAGAACAACTCGAAACTCAGCCAGCACATAGGCAACCAAGGCCAACGACGTTAGACATGGCAATAGTATACAAGATGATCGAAGACATGAGATCAAAATTCCACCAAGCAACTAGTTCGGCACCAGAGATCGGAAGAATCTTGGCTCAGGCCTGAAATTCGCCTTTCACTGCGAGGTTGAAAAAGGTCTCGGTCAGAAGAGATTCAAGGATTCGATTTCCCTTATATGACGGGATACCTGACCTGATTCAGTTTATGAGCGCCTTCCACGTCATGATGAATGGGGTAAACTATAACCCCGAGCAAGAAGATGCGGCGTATTGCCAGTTATTTGCCGAGAACCTAACTGGAGATGCTCTGACTTGGTTTACCAAGTTACCGGTAGGATCAGTTCACAACTTCACTCAACTCGCCGAACTCTTTATGAAGCAATATGCTCTATTCGTCAATCAAGACACCTCAACGCCGAACTAAGGTCACTGAGACAAGGATTCGACGAATCCCTTAAATCGTATCTCAGACGATTTAAGAAGATCCTGACCAAAGCCAAAGTAAGTGACAACATGGCAATTGAAGCTTTACAAATAGGAATGGTCACAGACGAGGCCCTACGGCGAGATCTATTCGTCAACAGACCAAATACCATCTCGGATGCCCTATGTAGAGCTTTGCGCCACGCGGAATACGTAGAGGAAAAACAAGTCCTCTCTAAAATCCAGAGGACCCACAAAGACACTGGGTCCAAAGAGACAAAGGATGAGCACCAGGAACCAAGGCAGTATAACTACAAGGGAAAGTACAACTCGGCTAATACTTTTCAAGTCGGAGAAGGAGAATACCCGACAAGAAGAAAGCAATTCAACAACGCTTACAATAGAAACGAGTACTGTGCTTTCCACAATAGAACAGGCCATACCATGTCAAGATGTAAACAGTTGCAAAAACTGCTTGCCTAGAAATATAGTAAAGGAGAAGTTAAACTTTTGGAAGAAGAGGCCAAAACATTCAGAGCAAGCAAAGCAGCGGGCAGAGCAAGAGGAATTAAAGACAACTCAAAGCGGCAAAAACAAGATGACGAGGTAGAAGATACTGATCCCGTAATAGTAGATGACACGGTAATCATAGGGGGATTGCAATTCTGCGACGATACGGTACGATCGATCAAACGATATGAAACAATGGTCGTAGCGGCAGTCAACCTTGAGCCGGAGGACGAACGTTTTAGAACAGTGAATTCAGAAGTAACTTTCACAGCCAAAGACGCAGAGGGAGTAACCTTCCCACATAAGGACCCTCTAGTCGTAAAATTACGAGTTGTAGATTACGACATGTCTCGAATCCTCATCGACTCAGGAAGTTCGGTCGACCTGATTTTCAATGAGACACTAGAAAATATGTCACTCCCGGATCTTCAACTCAAACCAGTGGAGAGAAATTTAACTGCATTCAATGGGAGCACTATTAACGCAATCGGAACCGTTAAGATAGCAGTCCGAGTTGCCAGAATAATGAAATGGGTAAAATTATTGGTGGTGGACAAACCGCCGATTTACAACATAATCCTTGGAACACCTTGGATTCATTCGATGTAGGCAATACCGTCAACTTATCACCAATGTGTAAAAATCCCGACGAGTAAAGGAGTTTACACGTTACGAGGTGACCAGAAGATGTCTCAGACATGCTTTATTGTTGAATTAAAACTTAGAAACAAATCCTGCTTGATCATGGCAACTATTAAAAAGAAAGCAGTGTTTGAACTTCCCGCTCCAGAGAAACCGGATCAATCAAACGCCGAACTTATCCACATTGACTTGAACGATCCTTCAAAGTGTGTAAACATCGGGATCAACTTAAGTCAGCCAATTTGGGAAAAGTTGATCCAGCTCTTAGAATAGAATGTGATGACATTCGCATGGACAGTTAAAGACATGCCAGGAATTGATCCAAAGATAGCAAGTCACAGACTCAACGTTGATCTGACATACAAGCCCATTAAACAGAAAATAAGGAAGCTCGGACCAGAAAGAACTAAGGCTTTAATTGACGAAGTCAACAAATTAGCTGAAGCCGGATCAATTGCTGAGGTCCAATACCCAGATTGGTTAGCCAATACCGTGGTCGTCCCCAAGAAGAATGGAAAATGGCGAGTATGTGTAGATTTTACAGATCTAAACAAAGCTTGTCTAAAGGATAGTTTTCGACTCCCAAACATTGATCAAATCGTTGAAGCTACAGCGGGGAATGAACTTCTATCATTTATGGACGTATTCCCGGGATATAACCAAATCTGAATGCATCCAGACGATATGGAGAAAACATCTTTCATTACGAAGAGAGGAACATATTGCTATGGAGTAATGCCTTTTGGCCTAATGAATGTAGGAGCAACTTACCAGCGCCTACTTAACAGGATGTTCGCGGATCAACTTGGACAAACAATGGAAGTATATATAAACGACATGCTAGTCAAGTCATTAAAAGCGGAAGATCATGTTGATCACATGGCAAGTTGTTTCAGGACGTTGAACGAGTACTAGATGAAGTTAAACCCAGCGAAATGCACTTTCTGAGTGACTTCGGGGGAATTCTTAGGATACATCGTAACGCAGAGAGGGATTAAAGCAAATCCAAAACAAATAAATCCGATCCAAGAATTACCTTTTCCAAAAAAAAAAAGAGAAGTTCAAAGGCTAACTGGACGAATTTCGGCCTTAAATCGATTCATCTCACGTTCAACAAATAAGTGCCTCCCATTCTACAGCTTGTTAAGGGGGAATAAAGAGTTCAATTGGGATGAAAAGTGTGAAAACGCTTTTCCGAATTGAAAGAATATCTTTCCACACCACCGATTCTCGCCAAACCGGAAGATGGAGAACAACTATATCTATACATAGCAGTCTCATCGTCGGCAGTAAGCAGCGTACTAGTCTGAGACGATAGGAGAACCTAGTACCTGATATTCTATACTAGCAAATCCTTAGATGGAGCTGAATCAAGATATCCGACTATTGAAAAGCTCGCACTTGCAGTAGTGACTTCGGTAAGAAAACTTCGCCCCTACTTTCAGTCACGTATAATCAAAGTATTGACGAATCATCCACTACGGACAATCCTTCACAATCCAAATCAGTCAAAAAGATTAACAAAGCGTGAAATCACAAGTCTGGGCTGACTTCTTAATCGAATTAGCACTATAATTGGAGCAGTCGATTTTGGAAAAAGCAAATAAAACTTGGAAGATCTATGTAGATGGATCATCTTCACAACACGGATCTGGGGTCGAAATTCGGCTCGAAACACCAACAGCAGAAATATTGGAGCAATCTTTTCGACTTGCTTTCCCAGCGTCAAACAATGAAGCCGAATATGAAGCACTCATAGCTGGAGTCAAACTCGCCAAAGAAGTAGGAGCTACTGAAATAGAATGTTACTATGACTCACAACTCGTAGTAAACCAAGTAAATGGGGGCTATGACACAAAGAACGATAGGATGGAAGCATATCTAAAAGTTGTTAAGGAATTGACCAAAGATGTTGAGTTCAGAGTAAACAAAATCGCCATATCGGAAAACACTTGGCAGATACCTTAGCAGCCTTAGCATCTATGACATATCCAGTTCAAAGAAGGATCCTCCCGGTGAAAACCATCGAACGTCCAAGCATCACGTTACCGAAAGGTGACGATGAACTCATAATGACAATCACCAATAATGATTCAGATGTCGAGATGGTAGACGCCGAACAAGAAAGTGAGTTGAAGGATGATTGGCGAGACGAAATACTCGATTACATAACAAATGGAAAAACCCCAGAAGATAGATGGGTGGCACATCGGTTGAAAGCTAAATGTGCCCCTTATGCACAACTAAACGAAAAACTATTTCGCCGAAGTACTAATGGAACACTTCTAACTTGCATTCATGGAAATGAAGTGATGGAAATCATAAAGAAAACGCATGATGGAGCTGGTGGAAACCACAATGGCGGAAGGACACTCGTGCACAAAATCCAAACTCTAGGATACTTTTGGCCAACAATGGCAAAGGATTGCGCATATTACGCAATAAAGTGAAATAAGTGCTAGAGACATGCACATATTATCCACGCCCCAACTGAAGAGTTAACCTCGACATAATGCCATATCCGCTCATGCGATGGGCAATGGATATAGTCGGACCATTACTAGCCAAAAGCGCTTCATGCTAATAATGACTGACTACTTCTCAAAGTGGGTAGAAGCCGAGTCTTTTTCTCACATCAAAGATAAGGATGTAGTAAAGTTCGTGTGGAAGAACATAATATGCCAGCATGGACTCCCTTATGAGATCGTAACAGACAATGGATCTCAATTCATCTCGGCAAAATTCACCAACTTTTGCGCCATGTGGAATATCCGAGTTAGAAAGTCTACTCCAAGAAATCCACAAGGACACGGACAGGCAGAAGCCACGAATAAGCAGATAATAAATGGAATCAAGAAAAGACTAACATAAAAGAAAGGGAATTGGGCCTCCGAACTGGATGGAGTACTGTGGTCACATCGTACTACTTCGAGACATCCAACGGGACAGACCCCGTTTTCCTTATCTCACAGAATGGAAGCCCTTGCCCCGACAGAAGTTGTTGTCCCAACCTTACGTCGAGAACATCTTCCCGAGCATGAAGACTCCAATGGTCAAGAAATGGAACAAAGTATAGACGACTTGGAAGAAGCACGAGATGAAGCACTTCTCCGAGTTCAGAACTATCAGCAACAAGTGGCAAAGTATTATAACAGAAAAATTCGAGGATGGCACTTTTCAGTTTGAGACTTGGTTCTCCGGAAAGTATTCGAGAACACAGTAGAACTTAATGCCAGAAAATTGGGCGACAACTGGAAAGGTCCATACATAATTTGTGAAGTCGTAAAATCAGGAGTCTACAAGATTGCGACAATGGAAGGAGAGATGGTTCCATGCAGTTGGAATTCAATCAACCTCAAGAAATACTACTACTAACGACTTGCCAACTCGGCAATCTAGATGTGCTAAAGCACATCACCAAAAATATGTATATATATATATATATATAATAACATTTTGGCTTGATCCCTGCATGGTACGTAGGTAGCCTTCGGGTGCAGCTAAAACTAAATAAAAATTTAATAAGTTCTCCTTTTTACGTCGTAAAAAGGGGGGGGAGGGGCCGAGACCCTTACTATACAATCAGCCGAGTCTTAAAATCTCGCCGACTATGAAATCTCGAAAAAATTTTATCGAGCATCGTCAAAAAAAAAAAAAAAGGGTTACACCCTAACTCTCATTACAAAAAGAGATCAAATTCTCGTGAAATTTGAAACAGAGTCTTAAAACTTCTCACAAGGACGAGTCTTAAAATCTCGTCGGGTCTTAAAATCTCACTCGAGAGCCGAGTCTTAAAACCTCACCGAGACGAAATTCCCGAAAATAATAGAGTTAAATTCGACACTCCACTAAACCGAGATCGAACTCTCGTAATGAACCTAAATCTCGAACGGGTCTTAAAATCCCACACTTAATTGCTGAATCGAATAAATTCGTCGAGACGAAATTTTTGAAAATAATATACTCAAGTCGAAATCTCGTCCAATACCGAGATCAATTTCTCGACATACCAAATTTTTTTTGAAATCGTACTCATCGCCGAATGGTCGAAGCAACAGTCAGAAACTCAAAAGGGAAGAACATCTTTTCGAACCTTTAAGACATTATGAAAATTTTATTCAAGTAAAATAAAGTAAGACATCTTGGAGTTTATTTCCGAGATCAACTTCTTACAACACTTAAACTGAGTCTTAAAATCTCAGATTTGAAAATCCAAACAGTGAAACTCCCTCTATCCTAACAAACGGGATCGAACTTTCAAAATTGGAGGGGGGGGGGAACTTAGCTAAACGCATAAAGAAGAAAAGATCTCAGGATTAATCTTTATAATTCTTCACTTTATTACACAAGTTGCTTTTTGGAAAATTTCGGGATTTAAAATAAAAAGAACGATTCTCATTAAATGAATTGCATTATACAGGAAAATCAAAATAATTACAAGGCAAGTTGCCGATTACAAAGATCAAAGAGACGACTAGGAGACGACGAGATAAAAACTACTACAAGTCCAAGAGATGACTCTTAGAAACACCAAATCGGCAATTACAAGAATCAAAGAGATGACCCTGAAAAAGCTAAATGGTGGTTACAAGAAATCAAAGGAGAAAATCTAACAAATTAAAAATTCAGACAAAAAAGAGATAGATCAATCTTTGGTCTGATCATTGCTCTGAGACACTTCCCTAATCTCGAAAACTAGGATGACCAAGTCTCCGGGTTGCAGTGGCGTCAAATTCTCCCGATTAACGACTTCCTTAGATCGATTCATCTTGTCGGAAATCTCATCCATCGTCGACGCCGAGATCTTTACACCACGGTCAGAAAGTAATTTGAGAACATTCATGGACCCAAAAAATTGGGCGTACGTCAACCGGGCTTTCAAGTTAACGTCCAGGTCATTAAAACGAGCGCCAATTCGGTTGAAACGCTCATCCAACTGGACTTGAAGATCATTATAGATCTTTTTCTTCTCGTCAATCACAAGTTGTCGAAGCCTCGAGTCGAAGTTCTCCTTTATACAATCCAACTTGGACTGCAACCCTTGGAGTTTGTCATTAGCCTTCTCAAAGGACTTGAAGGCTTCCCCGCGGTTAGACTCGGCGCACTTGGGCGTCTTGGACAGAGCCGCGTTCTGCTCAGTCAAGCGGAGAACATTCTCAAGCTCGAGCTTCAACTCATCTTTTAAACGAGCGACTTCTTCCTCGGTAAGAGTAACCCGAGACCTAACCTCCACCGTCTCAATTTGACTCTGGCCAACTCGGCCAGAGGATGCCGAGTTCCTCTGAACATTCCCGCCTGGGTTAGCACGTGATTTCTCCCGTTGGAGCATAATGCCATTAAGGCAAGAAATGAACTGTGAGGATGAAATATATTAGTTAGAGGGAATAAATACAAAACTTTTAAAAAAAAAGAAAGTCGGAAGAAGAGTTACCCGGCAAAGCAAGAACATAACTTCTTCATATTCCTCCTAATTCTCCATCCGATCAAGAAAGGGGAGGAATTCAAGTGTCATCCTGATTTGACGCATTAAGTCGGCACATTCCGTCCGAGATTCTAAAATATACCTCAGATCGGAGTGGTCGTGAACAAAGTGGAAATCGGGAATTCTCTCTCCCCTCCCGCGAGAAGCACTAGCAGCCCAGAGCGAGTCACCACTCCAGGAGATGAAGTCGTCGAAGGTTCAACTCTTGCCCTTTTTTGAGGGCGCGCAGAACCACGACCAGAAGACGAAGGGACCTCAACAATGTCCCTTGGAATTGTAGCGGTGGTATGGTGAGTAATCCCAGAAGCCCCGCCACGAGAATCGGGATTGATTCTGTTCAAAGCAGTGTTGATACTGTTGTCAACATTCGGGAGTTTAAAATCATCAAGATCCATTATTTAAGGATTTATAAGATTTGAAGAGAAGTTTGAAGTCGGAAAAAAGTTCAAAGAAAAGACAGAACAGTTCGGAAGAAGACTTAAGAAAAAATCGTGGTAAAATGTAAGGATGGTGCAGTATTTATAGGAATTTACCAGAAGCTGAAAAGACGTCAAACGGTAATAATGACTCAGCGGGTGAAAATCAAGGAAACCGTTTCGACTACCCCAGTCTCAAAGTGACACATGGACCGAAGGTTCCAGAAACAGGTAACTTTCCGACTTGGAAATTCTGACTTGAATTTCCGAGTCTGGGGGGGACAATTGTTGGAGGTGGATCCAAGATCCTACTTTGGTCCACGGGAAACAATGACCAAAACACGCTAAGTATCCAACTTGGGAGAAACACCCAAAGTCACAACTCGAACATTCGATTCATGTCGGAAGAATTCCTTCGAAGTGTAACAAAGCTTGAAGGAAATCGGACGACACGTCATCAGCAAAGAAATGAAAATTTTCCTATTCCGAAATGGAAAATTTCCGAAGATCTAACATAGAATCTTTTAGATAAGACATAATCTTCAAATATGTATATTTTCCTTATCTCAATTTACTTGTAACCGCCTCTATGCTCTATAAATAGAGGAAGGGTCCTTCAACAAAGGACACATTAATTTACGTGAACAAGAAGCAATAAGAGCAACCCGTCTAAACATTCATTTTGCAAAGTACTCTTACTCTTTGAATCTCGAAGGATCTTTGCCCAGTCTTCTTCACCCTTATTCAGGAACCAGTTTAATTCCTTGTGCTAAACCCGGTTCCAACAATATTGTATTTTATTAACAAATAAAATAGTTGACCAAAAAAATTCTATTTAATGATTTATGAATGTTATCTTCACTACCATGTTTTCTCAAATGAATTTCCAAATTTGTCATTAATATTTTGAATATATTTTAGAAATATTGTATATTTATAGATATAATCAATAATTATCAATTATATTTTATATTCCGATAAATGTTTTTTCTATTATAAATAATAAATAGTAAAAAAAATTCATATTTTTTTAGAGTAATTTTGAAGAATATCCTTTTTGACATGACCCTTCTCAAATTAAATGCCCCATAACTATTTCTCTCTCAATTTCTAAAAAAATATAGTTTTTGAGAAGAAACATGTCAAAAATAGTATTTTTGAAATTCTCCGTTTTATTATTTTATTGACTACATATTATCTATATACTATTGTTTGAGTAGAGCCATATTCAACAATCAAAAACTAGTTGATATCAAAATATGTAAGATTTATGATTGAGTAACATTCAATAATAAGAAGTCTTAATTTTTATTTATTGTAGTCATTTTAATGTATATTGTAAAAAATGAACCTTGAAATTTAAAACTTTTCACATGATATGAAAAAAAAAAGAAATTCATACCCTCTCCAAACTGTGTATAAAAGTTTATAGCAATATTTTTTCTCACAAGAAAATTTGCACAAACATGAAAACACCAAAAATGGATAAAAATATTACAATGCAAAATAAGACTAGGTTGATCAAAGATTTATCTTTTAATGATAAATAAAAAATAAATTTAGTGATATATAAATTCAATTAATATAAGCATTAATGGAAAACCAAAGCATGTACGAGTCTCAAATATATATCTTCTCTTTTCTTTTGTAGGATTAGATTGAGTGGATCTCTCTCTTTCTCCACCTCTATATATATCATCATTAGTTGCTCACTCTCATCACCTCTCATTTATTCACTTTATCTTTCTTCAACGATGTCACAAACCTCTCTCTTTTGCTCCATTTGCCTCCAAACAGCTTCCTAAAACCATCACTAGTTTTCCGACCAGACCAAAATCCAAGGTTTAACAATTTTTTCATGCCTCAATATAGAAGTTATATAACATTTACTATCATTTATCTCAAATATTTATTAGATTTTTTCTTCTTTTGCACTTGATTGTAATTTGTTGCAAAGCCATTCAATTTTCAATGTGGTAACAATTATGGATTTAACCAAGTGGCTTTTGATCTAGTGATTTTCTCTAATAAAGAGGTCATCAGTTTAAATACACTTGGAATGGGTGATTTACGCCTTAAAACGTGGTATTCAATGGCTAGTCTCGGATACTGTAGGAGACTATGGGTCAAAGATCCAAAATTTATACGGTTTATCAAAAAAAAAAAAAACAATAGTAGATTCATCAAAACCCTTTTTGTGTATATCTTTATCATGTTCTTCAAATGATGGGAGGATTCTCATTTACATTGCTTTTCTTTTCTTTTACAGGAAGCTTAAGGATCTAGAAGATAAAAGGATTTGCTTCTTCGTTCACAAAGAGAAACCTATTTTAAGGTATGGATCGCTAGATTGTCTTCCCCATCTTTTTTTTTTTTTTTTTTGTAATTTTATTTAAGCATTCCATGATTACATATGTTAAATGCATGCGTGTATTCAGTACACCAGGTCATGATAGTGGGCAAAATTTAATTCATCATCACAAAATTTTATATATGTCTGGTTGCTGCTGGTCTGTGCATGCACATAAACAGGTCCGATCCAATCTAAAATGATGCTTAAAGTTTTTTTGAAAAATATTGTCTTTAAAGGAATTGAACCTTCACAAATTTAGGGATAAACAAAATCTTAACTAACTATACTAAAAACAAATTTTGAAAATTGATGCCCCTAAATTTTTTATATTTTTTTACCTAAAATCCTTACTTTATGAGGTCAGGGTCGCCCTTGCACATAAATATATATGATCTCATTATTTTTGTTTCGTTTCATCTGTACATATGATTTTATGATATTCCAGAAGAAATGTAAAATGTCAATTGGAGACCATATTTTCAAACAGTTTAATAGAAAAAATAAAACACTTTTATGATTTTGTTAGATCTGGGTATATATTGTATAAATAAAATTGAAATTTTTTTGACTATTTCGGTTCAAGTTAATATATGTATATATATATTATGATGTTAAAAAAAATTATAAAAATATATTTTAAATATCACTGTTTTGAAAAATATATATTTAAAATACATTTTTATAATTTTGTTAGATCCTCTCTTTTTTCTGGTTAATTGGGAAAAATAATCCAACTATTCTCTTTTAATCTTTCTTTCTATCCATGCACTTCTTGTTATATTTAGATCTGTACATAGAGAAGCTCTTGATTACAAGATCAACCTTTTAAAGTCATATGTCCCTCTCAATTCATAGTACTTTGACTTTTTTTGTTGTTGGTGAACTAGTACTTTGACTTTTAAATAAGTCTTGGAGACTTCAAAAATGTTGAACTGCTGTTTAGGGCTTTTCTTTTTATTCTTATTTTTAAAATATATTTTTGGGTTTAATTTTATTTCTAGTCAATAAAAATTCAGTTTGATTATTTTTTGTTAATCTTCTGATCATTGTGATATCATGCGTGTTTTTTTTCTTTTATTTGCTGTTGGTAATATACTCAATTAATTTTTCAAGTTTTTTTTATGGCGTTCTCTTTTTTTTTTGTCAATACTGACCACAACTGGCCGGTTCATTAGCCAAGTTCCTGCATAATGCAGGCAGTGGAATTCGATCCTTGGATGTGCAAGAGCATCTGTCTTTAGTAGACTTATCGCTTACCACTAGGCTAAAGACTTTTTGCTTATAGCATTCTCTACTTTTTTTTTGTTCTTCTGATTGGAATCTGTCCATTTAAAAAAAAAAAAAGATCTCCACTGTCTCCACAGAAAATAAATAGAAAGAGAAGATAAAAAGCGGTTGACTTGGAAAAAGCTAACATTTGGTTGTAATGGATTTAACGAAAGAGACAGTAGTGATATTAGCTGTTCACGAGAAAGAAAAGTCCCACTCTTGGAAACCCTAATATTTACGTGTAAAGAATTTTAATTATCATGACTTCAAATTTTAATAACACATTTAAGGTTTTCAACTCTAAGATCTCTCAGAAATCCAAAGAGGAAAAAAGAGCAAAAAATGCTCCACCAAAGCATGGAGAACAACTCTGACGACGATAACAATGAAAACAACATCAACATCAATGGTGGAACTAATTTTGGCAATGAAGATTCTGAGGGTGAGATTCAAGAACAAGTGTCAGGAAACAGTAATGATCTTCGTCGTACTGCGAAAAAAAGAAATCATTGTCACACCCAGATTCAGATTCAGGAGATGGAAGCGTAATTTTTCTTTACACTTTTTATATAACTCAACTTAATTATATACTTTTATTTCATATCTTCTCTGTTTGTTTGTTGAATAGTTTCTTCAAAGAGTTTCCTCACCCAGTTGATCAACAAAGGAAACAACTTAGCCGTCAATTGGGATTAAACAATCTTCAGATCAAGTTCTGGTTTCAGAACAAACGTACCCAATCTAAGGTATTAATATTTTAATTTATCATCTCACTCTCACACATATTTATGTATGTTTAGGCATGACTTGGTTTTATTCATGGTATATATATGTATGTAATTGTTGAACTGTAATAATCAACGTGATATATTCATTAACATCAAGTTACAAGATTCTAGGGTTATTCTACTTTGTAAAATAATATTTTGTGTGAATTATGCGGAGTCAGCAAGAACGTAATGAGAATACATACCTTCGAACGGAGAACGAGAAGCTTTATACAGACAACCACAGCTATCGAGATACTCTTTATCGAGCTGTATGCCCTAAGTGTGGAGGTCGAACTGCATCTGGTGATAAGTCCATCGAACGTCTTCGCATCGAAAACGCTCGCTTAACTGAAGAGGTACGTTAGATCTCAACTAGTTATTATCTACAATATATAATGCTTAATATAAATGTTCATAACTTCTCATTAACAAGTGCTTGCCCCCACTAACCATTTTATCATAAATCTTACAATTCATAATTATTTAACAAGCTTATATAACTTTTTGGGGGGGTTCTAGATCCAAAAATATGCTGCTATGGTGTTAACGTTCTGTGGAGATAGGCATATCGATACATCTCCTCCTATTCGAAGACCTCCAAACTTCAAGGTCAGGATGGGAAGTAATTTAGGAGATGTGTATGGAAATGGCGGAAACCTCACGAGTTCAATGCCTGAATTAACAGAAGCAGTTAAGCCTATGTTCATAGACTTAGCAGTCAATGCCATGGATGAGCTAATGCTTCTGGCTCAAATGGGTGAACCACTGTGGATTGGTGGAGTTAATGGTACGAGCACAACTTTGAACTTGGATGAATATACAAGGATATTTGGAATGACATTTGGGCCTAGACCAAAAGGGTTTAGAACTGAGGCATCTAGGGAAACCGCGACTGTGGCCATGAATCATATGCAAATCGTTGGGATGCTCATGAATGAGGTAATCAAAATATGATTCTCAATATGTATATTGATCATAACATTTGTGTCTACATGGTGTGTAATTAATTTAATGGTATTGGCAGATTCAATGGTCCGGGATGTTTGGTGAAATGATTGCTAGAGCCGCGACTCATGGAGAACTCTTGACTAAATATGCTGCAAACCCTAACGGAGCTATTAGAATCGTAAGTCTTCTAGTAGCATTATTTTCTATATAAGAGAACTTACCATTTTGATTTGTGTTAGAATATCCACATTAAAAATGTTTGTGATGTTTGAACAATATGTAAGTATGTGATGCTCATATATTTCTATCCACTTCAGACCCAATTTCAACTGGTTTAGTCCCACAAACATCACGCATCATATGTTTAGTCATGAGCATGTGAGTTAGACACTTAGATTTAACAAATATTGTTGGTATTATATATAGATGACTGCTGAGTACCAAGTGGTTTCGCCGTTAGTCTCGACCCGCGAAAGCCACTTCGTCCGCTACTGTAAACATCAAGGAAAGGGTTTGTGGGTGGTGGCTGATGTTTCCATCAACTATCTCCTTCCAAACAATCAACTCAATTGTCGGAAACGACCCTCCGGATGTTGGATTCAAAAGATTCAAAGTGGTTACTCCAAGGTGTGTATAACTAGTTATTGCATTAACTATACTCATATCGTTTGGTTTATGGAAATATAGAGGTACATTTTAAAAAAATTGATAATGATATATTGATTTAAATGATGATGATTTATGTTGGTTTGAAAAAAGATTACATGGGTTGAACATGTGGAAGTTGATGATAGAGGAGGAGTTCTCAACATCTATAAGCACTTAATCTCTAGTGGTCAAGCTTTTGGTGCAAACCGTTGGGTTGCAACATTGAACCGTCAGTGCGAGCGAATTGCCAGCATCATGGCTACAGATGTTCAATCCATTGACTTGGATGGTAGTAAGTATTTGGCTACTTTATTATCTAGATTTGCTTCAAATACGATTATGCCTCTGGTTCTTTCCTAAACCATTCTGTAATGTCATGGTGCAGTACTGATAACAAAGCAAGGAAAGAAGAATGTGCTGAAGTTAGCTGAGAGAATGATGAGAAGCTTCTTTGCTGGAGTGACCTTTTCAATGGACTCTACATCTTCTCGTAGTTCAGGTGATGATATCAAAGTTATGACTACACAAAGCGTGAATTATCCAGGAAGACCTCCAGGTGTGGTTGTCTGTGCCACTTCGTTTTGGCTCCCGGTGCCTCGTAAGACTATCTTCGATTTCCTCACCGATGACAACAATCGACTCAAGGTATACTTAATTTTAAGAGTATTTCCTTTTTGTTCCTCATATATATATAGAGCAAGGCCTGCCTAAATATTTTTTACACACCTAAAGCAAAAAAACAAAATCTATAAATAAAACACCTTTTGAGCTATTTGAAACAATTCCTTCAAACCCAAATGACAGTATGCTACTATCCCATAACAAAACCTTAAACGTGATGCTCCTATAACTATTTATAGATTTTGACGCCTAAAAACTCATGTTTTATGTGTTTTAGCTCATGAACACTACTGTATATAGTATTAACACATGTACTGAGAATATATGTATGTAAATTGTAGTGGGATGTTCTCTCTACCGAAGGGACTGTGCACAAGGTATCACAGATTGCTAATGGGAGAGACAGTAGGAACTGTGTAACTCTACTCAGGGTACAATACCTAACATATGTTTCGTTTTTGTTTTTTTTTCTATGATGTATATGTGACCAATGTTTTTGCGATATTTTTGGTAATAGATAGCAAACACTAGCCAGAAAAAAATGATGATGATTCAAGAGTGCTCTACTGATGCAACAGCTTCATATGTGGTCTATGCGCCTATTGATGTAGCAACAACAGAGACTGTACTCACCGGAGGTGACACTGACTTTGTGGCACTCCTTCCTGCTGGTTTTGCTATTCTTCCTGATGGAATGACTCCACCTGGAGGAGATGAAATAGGAGGATCACTTCTGACTGTAGCCTTTCAGATTCTCGTTGAGTCACTTGACTATGGTAAGCTGACTGTTAGCTCTGTTTCAACCGTTGAGAATCTGATTCGTGCAACTGTCCTCAAGATGAAAGCTTTATATCCTTGTCAAACTGCTTGAACCACCTCTCATTCGGTAATTTTCCAATTTGAATCCATTTCACAAACAAATAATAAAAGTATCAAATACTTGCTACACATTTATGGTGCTAATGACTGGGGTTTTTTTTTTTTTCTTCAAGGATAGTAAGCTTAAGGGAACATGCACAATACCAGAAGGAAGAAAGAGACTTACTTTGTGTTGAAGATAGGTGCTTGGAGTTAGTGTAGCTAATAATGGCCGTTTAGTTTTGAGAAGCCTCCTTTGAAGCTTTTGCTCTGTGTTCTATATAATATATTTGTATTGACTTTAGTATCTAGCTTCTTTTATTTAAATTTCGTTGAGATATATTGTTATTTATACCAAAAAATTCATCCTCAAGTTTAGGGAACTATGTAATGACTATTTCAGTTTTTTTTTTGTCAGTTCAATGATTTCATTAAGACATGTAGATGGCGAAACATCTATAAAATATTAATTCTTCTAACACCGAAATTCAATGTACGCGGAAATAATACTTACTATGAAGTTATAATGTGGTTTACCTATGTAAGGTAGTCCACTCTTGCAATCTTAACATTAACAAATTTGTGGGTAGGCCAGAAACATGTGACCTAATTAGTTTACCCTTAATTAAACTAGGCAGGTTATAAATTCGATTTCCATCTTATTACAGTTTGAGAATTTAGACTATGAATTCAGAATTATCTATCTGATGGTTACTTACAGTGGCAGAGGTAAAAAAATTGTATATTAGGGTTAAAATCGATCCATAAAATTATAATTATGTCTCATAAAGTCAAACATTTTTTCTGGTTAACAAGTAGATCAATATTAAAACAAAACTTCATAATAAAATTAAACAAATAGATAATGCTAAAACTCAAATTTATTAGACTTTGTACCAATTTATTGGGGTCAAAACACTTATGGATATTCACTTATAACTAAACTTTTATCAAGTTAGCTCTTAATATCTTTAGGATTGAGCCTTCACAACCATACTCCATAAAGAAGATGAATTTGAGGACAAAACTCTCCATTTTGGAGGAAAAATGTGGGCTCTCTACCACGATAGCTAAGACCAAAAATGTTTTTCCAAAAATAAACCCAAGGGATAATTAAAACCCAAGTTTAGGTTGTTATTTCCATAGATCTAGTTAGTCTAAGTGTTCTTCATGCCTATTTCAACC